>JAFVLL020039369.1:0-10443 GCA_021397915.2 Tor tambroides | reverse complement strand
AGCAATGCATATTACTAATCAAAAATTAAGTTTTGATATATTTATGGTAAGAAATTTACAAAATATCTTCATGGAACATGATCTTTACTTAATATAATTAATATTTTTTGCATAAAATAAAAATGGATAATTTTGACACATACAATGTATTGAGAGCTATTGCTACAAATATACCTGTGCTACTGAAGACTGCTTTTGTGCTGCAGGGACTCATATTTGATCTTGTCTAGATCCCAGCTCTGCTCACTCACAATGCTTTCTACACACTACTGAGGGAGGAACATCTCAGTATCCAGTACAAGACTATTCCTTTTACTCATATTTGTCTATTTGATTTCTAGCTTTTAAGCAGAAACTGTGTGTGTTAGTCTAAACAGTTGTTGTGCTCATATTTAAGCTGAGAGCTGATGTGCTATACGGATGCATCCATCACCGTCTGAACTGTCTCGTTTGTTTTTCAGGAGAGCATGTCATGACGCAGAGGATCCAGACTCGTTCTCTCAGCCGCTGACTGAAGGTCATTCTCTTCTCCATCTGTGACCCATTCCTCTACACATCCATCATGTCCATCGCACTCAAACAGGTGTTCAACAAAGACAAGACGTTCAGGCCCAAGCGTAAGTTTGACCCGGGGACGCAGCGCTTCGATCTGCACAAGCGTGCGCAGGCGTCGCTGAACTCGGGCGTGGATCTGAAAGCAGCGGTGCAGCTGCCTCAGGGCGAGGATCTGAACGACTGGGTGGCTGTTCATGTGGTGGACTTCTTCAACCGGATTAACCTGATCTACGGGACGGTGTGCGAGTTCTGCACGGAGAAGAGCTGTCCGGTGATGTCCGGCGGCCCACGGTTCGAGTACCGCTGGCAGGACGAGCACAAGTACAAGAAGCCCACGCCGCTGCCGGCGCCGCAGTACATGAACCTGCTGATGGACTGGATAGAGATGCAGATCAACAACGAGGACATCTTCCCCACCAGCATCGGTGAGTGTTATAATATTATAAATGTAGTTTTTGACTATGACCACGTACACACTGCAGCTAAATTCGGTTGTCAGTTCACCTTTTACTCCTTAATCGCGTTCTGTACACACATAATTCACTAAAATATGGGAGTGACAACCGCATTAACTCCCAAAAAATACAGGTAGTGACAACCGCATTTACAGAAATTATGTGCAGTGTGTACGGAACCGAACTGAACAACTAGTTGTTAATGACGTATTTAAACATCTTCGTTTGTATGTGAGATGCAAAAAAATAAGTGAAAGAAGTCTTAACCTAGCACATTTTTGACACGGGGCTAGTTGCGCTCACGAGCCCTGCGGTAAAGTGTCAGTGTTGCCAGATCTTCGTAGAAAAAAAAAACTAACTAACAAGGACAAGCACAAAAAACACTAAAACACCCAAATGCTTTGTTTTATAACACCAAAAAAAAAACTATATATCTCATATCTGCAGCAGACCACTTTATTAACTCCATAAAGTGCCTAGCTTTATGAGCTAAGACCAAACAACATGCCTAAAAGCGCTTGCAAATATGAGGACATGGCAACACTGAAAGACAGCGCTCTCTAAAGCAGACTCCCAAGCATAAACGAGAAACAGCACGTCTGTCAGCGGCAGTTTAGTTAAAATAAGATAAGTAGCAAATAAGTAACAAACGGCTAAATTATTCACTCCAGAAAGATGCCAAAATGTTGCTATGGTTACAAATACGGGAGTGACTGCGGTTTCGTACACACATGGAATGATAATTTACGGGACTCACTCCTGCATTTAATTGCGGTTGTCACTTCTGAAACTTGCAGTGTGTACACAGCCTATGTTTGGTATGAGTAATATTGTTGCTGAAACTGCAGATGTTTAAAAGGAAAGGATTTCAAAAATCAAGCATACCGCGTTAGTTCTGGCACATGAGACAAGCTTGCATCCGCTGACCCTCAGCTGATCACCTCTACCTATAGGAATACGACACCTTCTATTTCACATTTCTATTTAAGCTCTGTTCAGTATTATTCAGCAGCTTTTTCGCTTGCTCAGGAGCAAATTACCCTCCTTCATCCCCAACTCCTCCTTTCGCCACAGTCAGGACGTGGCTTTCTGATAATCTTCATTGAGTCAGACTCCTTTTCTCTGGAATAATGTTGTTACACTTAAATATCATCAAGTACATTAATGAAATCTGCTTTGTTCTGTTCTGTTTATTATTATTGCTGCTCTCACTGCTTGTTCATGACAGGCTGCATGGATGGGCAGGGAGTTTTTGCCCAGAACAGAACCATGCCACCAAACCAAAACTGTATGCTAAGTGTGATTCATTTTGACAATAGTGGTCCTGACAGAAATGAGCATTCTTCAGTGCTGCGAAAGTGATTTTGTGATCATTTCAGACTGTGACCATTACAGTTGGTCTTCAGCTGTAGTTCTGGGGATTCTGTCACGAGAAAGTTTTTAAAAGACTTGCATTTGTAACAAACATCATATTTGCAAAGTTCAAATAATCAAGCCATTTGTGAAACAGCTGCTGTAAGAACAGTCAGTTCTCTTCTGCATGATGGATTTGTTAGATTTCGATTCATCTTGAGCTGTTGTTTGTAGTGATCGCTGTCAATCCTCTGTACACACTGCAGGCGTCATGATGCTTGCAGACATGCAGGTGCTGCTAGAACCTCACAGATCCTCATTTCAAGTGGTTTTGACTTTGATTCGTATGCAGGGCTGGGAAGGTTACTTTTCAAATGTATTTCGTTACAAATTACAAAGTACGTGTTTTAAAAAGTATTTTGTAAAGTATTTCATTAGATTACTTAATTTTAGTAACTTAATCTAAATACTTTGGAATACTTAAGATAATGACGAAATACAGTTACTCATATTTTGTATTTTAAATGCGTTACTCCCCAGCCCTGTTTGTATGTGACCAGATGTGGTTGTTAACTGTGTAGTTAGTCCATTCATTTCCATTGAGTTTTCCATTGCCTTTATTTGGTCATAGAGACCCTGTCTGTAACCCTCAGTGTGCTCATATACACACACAGAAACCCCTGGTTTTCACAGTCCCACTGCTGTCATTCCTGTGGGTTGTTCATCACAGCGAGAGGCCAGAAGCTCTCTTTCACAGGAACACAATCACCTGTCAATAATTCAAGGCCATCAGATGCCCTGCAGACACGTCAGCTCTCATTGCTGTAACCGAAGCCTGTGGTGACCCACAGCGGCCTGAAATACTGAAACACAGCACTCTTCTCTGCTTTCAGATCCTCTCACAATGCTGTTTTAATGATTTAAAAGATTTTAAAGATTAAAAAATGTAAATCAATTTCCATTAATAAAAGAGAAAAAAAAATACAGTGTGTAATTGAAGGTAAAATCCATCATTTTAAATGAAGATAAAGATGCACATAATAGAATAAAATAAATACTGCCTATAAAAGAAGCAGAGTGCTCTCTGCATCTCTCTCAGTATCTCTGTTCATTCACTTCAGTGTTAAAGTTTACTTCGGATGTGATGTTTACTGTAGACAGTACAGTAGATACTATAACGAGTGAGTTATCTGTTTAGCACCTAATGGCTTTAGTACCTGCAGTTGCTTGGTTTTTCTGATTTGTTAAATAGTGTTTGGAAATGAGTTTCCCATATTTCTTAATTTTTGTTTGCCAAGTTCTTCATAGACAGTTTTTTTTTTTTTTTTTTTACAGTTTGTTCCAGTTGTTCAATCATTGGTTTCTCTTGACTTTTTCTTAATTATGTCAGTTGATTTTGAATATATTGTGCTTTTTGTGTTTTAATGTTTCACCGTAAAGCTGTGAATCTCTATTACTGGGGTTTCCATGTTTCTGATTGGTCAGCACTCTGAGGTGCTTGCACATTGCTTAGAAAGTTTTGATCAAACCATTTTTTGTCATTTTTTGTTTTCGTCTTTGACTGTTTTGCTGTTCTCTCACAGCTGGATTGAGCCCTATTGTAGTGTGATCATAGACAGCATCCAGAAAGTTCTCCAGCAGCATTTGTATTGTTCTGCTGCTTGTTGTTTTCTGGTTCCCCGCTGCGCTGCAGCTCTGGGACTCTGATGCTGGAATATATGTGGTGCGTATGAAAAAGTCTTTTTGTGATGTGAGCCAGATCTGATATGGGCCTCAATGATGGCTCTGTCTCAATGGTTCGACAGACGTTGTTTTTGTGAGGGTGTAATTTCGGTGGGTGGTGGGACTGAAGTGTCCGGAAATGTCTCTCAGTTTGAGGAAGAGGAAGAAAGAGGAAGATCCTGTCCATGGCATTTGACATCCTGTGTCAGTTTTTGTGGGTGATTTGCTCTTCTATAGGCTACTAGACTGTAAATATACATGTATATCACGTGTTATGATGGGAAATTAAAGCCTCATCAAAGCTGCGCTCGAGTACCAAAGTCATCATCTTCACCCGCACATTTCAGTCGTCTGCTGTAAGCGCAGTTCTTGATATTATGCAGAGTCAGAAGTTCTGTGAAGAGAGTAAAGGCCAGTGGTTTTCTGAGGTCTGTCATGAGTTAGTCTTGTGATATGGAGCTGTAATGCGGTCAGCAAACCAGTTAAAGAAAATGAATCAACACCAGTCAATCTAAACCAGTCCTGCTCCTGGAAATCTAAATTCCTGTACTTCTCTAACAAACATGCTTGTATTCAATGAACCTCTAAATATTGGTTAGTTGTTTCATGTTTTGAATCTAAACTTTACAGGAAGGAATGATGAGAGTCTAAACTGACTGGACTCAAACCCCTGTGAGCCGAACAATGGGTTGAGATAAAATGCTGACTAGTAAAGCGCTGTTTTTGGCCCTAAACTCAGATTGCTCCTCAGCGTCTGTTTGTCCAGAGAATCACTGGCCGCTATCAGACTCTAATTCAGAACGTGAGGCTTCATCGAGCTGCAGAATATACATTTTCACAGTAGTTTGTTTTTCAGGCCGTATTATGAGCAGATTAAGAGGGATAATGACCTACAGTAACTAACCCACCCTCCCCACCGATCACATGACTGAGAGCCTAAACCGGTCAGCAGCTCGGCTTATCCTGCGCTGACTAGGCTTTCAGACAGTCTTATGAAGATATCATCATGCTGTGGATAATTGAATTACACGCAGCCGTAACACACTATATAACAGCGAGCCACGCGTCACTGTACAGCGGCTTTAACCCGACTAACATCATGTTCAATAAGTCATTCTGAGTCTGTTTCTCCAGTTTGTCAACTCCAGTGTTGATGACTACATGGCTTGAAACGTGAAATCTGTGGTTAATCAGCGAAATGAGGCTGTTTGCAGTGGAGAGAATCATGGGAACTGATTGGGCCTGAAAGCTTGAAGTATGGTTTCCCTGTTCTTCAGAGCGCTGAACAGCTTCCTCTGCTTCTGTGATCCAGTGTAAAGTGAGTCTGAAGTCACATTGATTCATAAGAGCCGCTGATCTGTGATCTGAGTGCTGCTCCACAGTTTGAAAACAAGGAGCGTTTCATTCAGCCGTGAGCAGAACATAATGAGCTTTTGTGAGGAAACAAAGGCACTAATTCAGCGTCACAAACACACAAACTCACATACGCTTACACAACAGCCGCATGTACAGGCTTTCCACAAATACACAAGCATTATTTTGCATAAGAATAATGGCTTGATGATTTGTTTGTACTTAAAAATGATGCAAATGCAAGATTTATTCCTGCTGTTTCCCATTCAGACTCTCGTCCATCATCCACGCTCCGGTCAAACAGACCGTAATCTCGCTCAGCAGATCGTCCACAGAGGGCTTCTTCATTTTTCTTGGTTTTTCAGGTCAGCTGCTGTAGAGAAGGACACTTCCTGTAGGTGTTCAGGAGATTTCCTGTTTTTACCGAGTTTGTGATATTCATATTAAACAGTCAGTTTTGCTGTTCTAGTCTGTCATTCAAACAACGAAGCAGGGAAACCGAATTACAGATATTATATATTCACTGTGTTCACTGCATTCATACGTGTCGAATTAGACGAGTGAGATCATTAAACATACTAACGGACAGCTGTGAGAATGAGTGTGTGTTTGTGTGTGTGTGTGTACGTGTTTATTCTACATTACTATCCTTGTCCCCACAAGGATAGTAAAACCTGAAATTTTTGACATTGAGCACGAGGGAAAAAAAATATTAAAAATAGTAAATGATGTTTATCTGAAAGTGTAACAATGCAAACAGGTTTTCTGTAAGGGGTAGGGTTGGGTTAGGGGATAGAAAATATCGTTTGGTCAGTATAAATACAAGTCTATGGAAAGTCCCCACAATTCACAGAAACAAACGTGTGTGTGTGTGTGTGTGTGTGTGTGTGTGTGTGTGAGAGAGTGTGTGTGTGTGTGAGAGAGTATATGTGTGTGTGTGTATGTGTGTGTGTGTGTGTGTGTGTGTATATGTGTATATGTGTGTATGTGTGTATGTGTATGTGTATGTGTATGTGTATGTGTATGTGTGTGTGTGTGTGTGTGTGTGTGTATGTGTATCACTGAGGGTCATAATGTTGTCACCATACGTGATTGACGCTGTTATTGATATTCCTGTGGCACAGAGACTAGTGAAGGTGGTGTTTGTGTTTAATTCCTGTAATGTTCCTGTAACTGTTAAACTAGATCTCTGGTTATGAGACTTGACCTGCTCCACATCTTCATCCTCTGCCACTTCCTCCCTGTTTTCTTTTTGTTTTTCCACATTCATTCTTCCTCTTTGTGTTTTGGTCTTCCAGGAATTCCCTTCCCGAAGAACTTCATCCAGATCTGTAAGAAGATGGTGTGTCGTCTCTTCCGTGTGTTCGTGCACGTCTACATCCATCACTTCGACCGGATCCTCCTGATGGGAGCCGAGGCGCACGTCAACACCTGCTACAAGCACTTCTACTACTTCACCACTGAACTCAACCTGATCGAGCGCAAGGAGCTGGAGCCGCTGGTGAGAACAGAGCCAGACATTCACATCCGTGGCATAAATATAATAAAGCCTCATTTCACTTCCTTCTGAAACTCTTTATTTAGAAATGGACTGAATCTGCAGTCGATTCAGCTGGATAAAACCTTCCTGAATTCAAGAATAATGCTGCTTTCTCATCATGTTCTAGTTTTGTTTTTATAGTTTTGATGATCTTGTTCTGAAGCTGTATGACTTTCTTTCCTCTGTGAAGCACAGTGAGATGTTCACACAGAAAGTAAGCAGGAGCTAAAAAAAGAAAACCAGTCTATTCCAGGTCTTCTGAACTTAAAGATGCTTTGTGGAGGGAGATGCTTGCTGTGAAGTCAGAAGAGAGAAAGTCAGAGATTTGTAATCAATGATGACAGAACGAAGTGTGTGATATTGCACTAATGTGATTCTCTCTCTCTGGGGATTTCAGAAAGAAATGACCTCTAGGATGTGTTTGTAAGCGCCTCTGGACGTCTGGACAGTTTCCAAACACTCACACCTGAGAGGCTTATCTCAGGAGCTTTAATCTGTCAACCGGACATTGCCGTGGAGATGAGGTCATCAGCAGGTGATTCCAGAGCCTGTGACATCATCACTGACCCGGACTGAACTCTGGGACTGAGGCTGACAGTGAGCAGCGCCATCTACTGGTGAGGCGCTAACACAACAATCAGAGGACAAATCGATCACTCAGTAGTGTTTCGTACAGACATCTGCTCAAATCCACACTGAGTAGTGGACACTTTCATTCGAACATTCAGCTCTGAGAGATTTGGATGAGCTGCTTTCATTCATCTCGATGTCATTTTATTTCTGTTTGTGCTGCACTGAAATGAGTTTTAGTCACTGGATCATTTGATGAAATGTCTAGAATTCTGTTCATCTTCAGTGGAGGAAAGTTGAAGTGAATTGAAATGCTCACACAGTATCTGTTGGATTCTCTTCAAATCTCTAGTTTGCATCCTGTTACTAATCCACTAAAATTAAATAGTTTAATTGGTGTTGTGTGAGTTCAAGCTCTCGTCCATCTTTTTTGTTTGAGACTTGAGCGTCCTGCCCTGTAAATTTCATAAATAATGCAATAAAGAATATTTTGATTGTATTTAACTGTATGGCTCCCAACATTTATGAGACTATATAGCTGAAATATTTGATTACAAAGGGTTTTTTGTTTGTTTTCTTCTGATAAATTCAGCCACTGCTGTCTGTAATACTTCTACATATGCTTGCATTGAAATCTGGTTCTGTTTTCTCTGCATTCTGTGCATCAAGTATCTCTAGTCGGCCAGAAAAAGCCTGACTTACGGCCTGTAAGCTCTTTATCAGTTGCACTTACCTTGATTACATGAAACCTGTAAGTCAGGAGTTTCTGAAACGCTGCAATCTTAACTCCGCGCCGGATTAGACCGCAGATCTTGAGTGCTTTCTGCTTGCTTTAATCTCAGATTTGTGAGCTGAGGCTGATATAAGAGGCAGCGATCGCGTCTCTGCTTCTCAGTGCAGCACCGGAGCTCCTGAAGAAGACGTTCATTCTTCATCATGACACAGACTCGCTCAGATTTCACTGCTCAGGCAATCGTGTCTATCAGTCTCATTGTTCTCCCCATCGAGCCGCTGGTTCTCTCAGGTCTGTCTGCCAGAGCGTGAGCTTCATCATGGGTGAGAAAGCCTCCTCCGGGCCGCCTCTGTGCGTGCAGCTCTTCTCCGCCGTGGCGCTGGTGTGTTTCAGCCTCTACTGCATCGTCAAAGGAGTTTCCTTCGGCCTCTTCAACTGGTGGTACATTCTGGGCGCCGCCTGCCTGCTGGCCACCGCCTTCGCTGCCTTCCGCGTCTACGAGGTGTGTGTGATCATGGCGCAGAGGGAGATGACCGAGGGAGAGCCCTGAGAAATCACCCGTCTGTCCAGCAGAGCGCCAGGAGACAGTCTTCATGTGGAGTGAAGTATTAAATCAGAGCTGCAGACTGACAGAATCCATGAAGAGAACAACATCTGATTTCTACTGTTACAGGTCAAATGAGTGACACGTAAAACAATATATTTTCTGTCTTTTACAACTAAATGGTCACAATGCAAGTGATAATTCTCTTAGATTCTTTACCAAAACTAATGTAAAAATAACCTTTGTTTAAATCAGGGGAAAACAAGCTTGCTTGTGCTTGTTGGCAGTTACTGGATCGTAGATGTCAGTTGAAATGATCCTGATTGACATTCAACTGAAGATGAAGATGAAGAGAAGTTTCATTATTTAATTTAAGATTCATTAGGGCCAAATGACACTATCATTAAAATGCTTTTTCTGTAAAGATGCTTTGAAACGATCTGTGTTATGAAAAGCGCTATACAAATAAATGTGAAACTGATTTCAACTCAATAGACAGCATGGGTTTAGTCAGCATACACACACTACTTAGTGACTTCGGTGATCGTAACGTTACAATGAGATGGACTGTGGATACATCAAAGAGGTCAAATTAAAAAGTTTAGCCAGACTAAAATTACCAGTTTTACTGTCTTATGATGGACATTTAAAGAAAACCGTTTCATGGCCAATAAATTCCCTCGAGCATCACTGCAAACGTTTGTACATGCTTTAAAACGATATCCAACCAGTTCCTGTATTCTGTACACACTGAACTCTTTACATTTACATTTAGTCATTTAGCAGACGCTTTCTTCCAAAGCAACTTACAAATGAGGACAATGGAAGCAATCAAAATCAACAATTTTTAAAAAATCATTTGTTGGTACTGCAGGGGTCGAGTTTGTTTCATGTGTGCTAAGAAAGTTATAAATTGTTTTATTCGTTCACAAAACTAGAAGCTTTAACAGAGGTTTTGTGGGCTCCAAGCTGCAGGATTTCTTTCCATTACAGGTCTATTTTGCACAAAACACTATGTACATTTGGAAATAAGCTGGCTCGCAGTATCAAACGACAGGCTTTTTATTAAAAACAATGAAATCTACAAACGTTGCACATCTGCATTCATCATCTCACACACCAATAAACACTTCACAACAGAACAGAAATATGATCTGGTAGTCATTTAATGAAACACAATGTGTGTAAACCTGTGAATCCTGCTCAGAGGATCAAATTAACCGTTCGTTAAGTGCTCTGAGATTTGTTAACAGCAAAGCGTCAGCCGGCTTCCTCTGCAGAACAGTCGATGCCGGCGTATGTGAACTTCTCATAGAGCGTGGTGTTGACGTACGTCTGGAGAGAGCGAGAGGAGAGCGTTTAGAGCAAAACAACATGCAGTTTAAACCGTCAGAGCGCTTTGACTCGCATTGGGGACACTTCATTTCTAGCGATTATCGTCGATTTGATTGCACAGATACTATTTAAACTAAACTGAGCTTAATGACGTCTCTGAATTCAATAATGAAATGCCTTTAACTGAAAATTGAGTGTTTAATCATATTATTATACATTACTGACACTTTATCCTCCAATTTGATACTGTTAAGTGCTTTGACACAATCTGTATTGTTAAAAG
>JAFVLL020039367.1:30716-55028 GCA_021397915.2 Tor tambroides | reverse complement strand
CTCCATGTGCGCGCGCATCCATGTTGCTTAGTAACGAACGCGCTCGCGGCAGAATCTTGTAATTTAAACGAAAACAACAACATCCTAATTTCTGACTGGCTAGTAGGTGGCATTTAACTCTGTATAATTCGAGAGTCGAGAGAGCTATGAACATCGCAGAGAATTTACCTCCGTATTCCCTCAGCTATTAATTGTATATATAGCGGGACAAGTTATCCCTTCTCAGCGTGAGAAATACAAGGTGTGGCGTGTGAGCGTGTGAACTGGTTGAAATGCGTGTGTCTCACGCCCGATGCGTGAGACTTGAGAGCACTGCAATAGTTTGACTTAACCTTAATTATACAATAATGTAAAATGCAAATCATAATAGCATCAGTTTTATCAGTTGTGCTATTTCTGTCCTGTAGGGGATGCAATAGTCACAATCAATTTTTGACCCTGTTTGTATGTTACATTCAGCATGATAGTAAACTCTCAAACCAATTACACTCACACAAAGGTCAAGGCTGCCAGAGTCCATTTTTAGGCAATTTGCTCATAGCGGTTGTAGTGAGCTCCCTCCATTTATCACTCAAGTAATCACTGACCTTTTGAGGGGGTCAGATAAATTTCATCCTCTTCTAACAGTGAAGCTAATGGATCCCTAGATTTTTATATGAAAGATAATACGTATCGTCTTCATTTACTGTAAATGTTTAACAATTGAGCTGAATAGAATTGAGATCATATCCTCACACAGCATCATCAGTTCACCACTAAATGAAATAGGCTAATATGCAGTAGGCTAACTATATTAGATCAGTAGTATTCTTGGCTGTCCCTAAAATGGCTTTTTGTAAACAATTCCCTAGTTTGGAGCTATGAGAGACTGATGCTCAGTTTATTTTTTTATTTTTATTTATTTATTTATTTTGCAACATGCAACAGATGCAACGTATTAGATAGCATATGTATTTCCATAATACTTGATTTACTCTGAGTAAATCCCTCTCATCTTGAACTACAAAATGTTTGTGCAATGTTGCATTGAATGAAATGTGATAGTCAGAATTTGAAATACTGATTGGTTTCAAAGAACATAATATTCAAATCAGTATGTGGGTCTGATCAGCATAAATGATGAGTACAAACAGGAACATTATGCCTGATTTGATGAAATCTGTCACAGCAACAGCTTGGGTCTGACTGTTAAAGACTGTCAGCTGCCTGGTGTTGTGTGATGCAGCAGATCTTGTGAATATTTTCATGGGCCATGATATTTTCTGTGGTGTTCAGAAGCATGTGGTTTCAATGGCTCTTTCAAATATATCGGTTTTCTTAGAATTTCACTCGTCACATATTCCCCCACTTTTGGCGATTGTATTGCTACTGGTTCTGTTTAAAACAGAGCCCCTAAGGGGACATGATGATGGTAAAAAATAAGATGGGAGGAAAATTATATTTTAATGCTTTTGAGTTTCTTGGGGGAAAGTTTTTAGTTTTAGTTAAGCTACTATATTTTGAATAGCTTTCAAATACTATTCAAACGTTACAGGACTGCTGCCATCAACATTTCATAATACAATTACTTTATACATTAACGTGTTATGAAACATGTCCAGTCTTCATATTTGATTGGCCCGAGCTGCTTTCCAACATGGAGACATTTCACTATTTGTATTGCTTCGTTCGTCTGTGTTCACACCATTCGAAACTGTAATACGCGGTTTTAAGGGGAAATGGAGCGGGGGCGTTATTCTTTTCTTGCCAACCGAATCAATTCTGTGTGATTTGCAGAGCGGCTGTTTTTCAAACTAACGGCGGCTCGTGTTTTCTCTTGCTCAGATGACAGCTCGAAACGGGGTTCTCTTGCCAGTGAGAAAATTAAATACCTGAGTGGAACAAATGGAGTCAACATATTGCAGCATACATTGATTGGGAATTGGAACTTCGCTCCTCTCTCATCATATGTTGTTCCAGTCCAGCTTTTAGATGCTCCACTTGACTCTGTTATATTGCATGTAATTACAAGCAATCCACTCTCTTCATTGAGTAATGTTGGCTTGTTATGAAAGGAAATTTTAGAAGAGTAAAATGTGCCTCCAAAGAAAGCATCACAGTTGAATGAATTTGACAGAATGACTGAAGGCTATATCTACCTGAAATGCAAATCTTTGAAATATTTAAAAATCATTCCAGGTTAAACATTTTCTTACTTAAGGTAATATGCCACTGGTGAATAGGCTAAAAATAACTTAATAGATATCACCCCAGTTGATTATTCACATTAGGACATTAGGACATAAATGTTTGGTGTATGTGATATTGAAGTAGAGATCTGAGTTCTGGCTCAATGCAGGAGAAATACACTGCCCTCCAAAAGTTTGGAAACGCCCTAGGAAAGTGGTGTTTTGGACAATATTTGCATGAATCTTTTTTAATTTGTGATAATTTTGCACTGATAAGGGACAACACAAACTACGAAAACATATTTTATTACATAAACAGTTTATACATAGAAAAAACGTAAATTTTCAATTCATCAAAATAGCCACCATTAGCAGCTATTACAGCTCTGCATAATCTGGGCATCCGAGCTGTCAGTTTATTCAAACATTGACTTGATATATTACTCCAAGCCTCCTGAAGGACTGCCCAAAGATGATTTTAAAAACCTAGGCCAAGTTTAAACCAGTAACCAGGCATCACAGCTGGCAAAGGGGCAGGTCTGACTTTGACATGTATATATTGCCATTATTGTGTAATCAAAATGAAAATTATTATTGCTGGTCTTCAATGATAATGTCAAGTTACTTTAATGTATTTGCACCAAAAAATGATAAGGATTTATGCTGTTATCGTCCAAAACCACACTTTGCCAGGGGTGTTTCCAAACTTTTGGAGGACAGTGTAACTCATATTGAGAAAGCCATTAAGAAATTTACAGCTGCAAATAGATATACCCCCGGTTTCACAGACAAGGCTTAAGCCTTGTCCTAGGCTAAAATCTAAGTCTGAGCTGTTTCAACTGAAAGAAACTTGCTCAGACTGATCTTAAAATATAACAGTGCCTTTGTTTTGCCTCAAGATGCACACCAGTAATGTTTTTTTTTAAGTACATTGATAAAAATTACTTAAATGTCCTAATTGAACTATGGCCTAATCCTGGCTTAGTTTAAGCCCTGTCTGTGAAACCGGGCCATAGTGTAATAAAATCTCAATATTATCCAGTGCATGAAAAAACAATGGTTTGCTTGTATAGTGGTAAGAAGATGTGCATATGACATGCACATGTAGGCTCCAGCAAAATCAACACAAATACACATCCAATAACTCAAAACACATTCTTTTTTTTTTCCTAACACATTTATTATTTTCTGACATTTTTATTTTCTTTCGTTCTGAGATGATCCGTGGAACAAACAGAAGAACATTTACAAGAGCAACATGCAGAAATGTTTCGTCTTGCAAGTAAGAGAGAAGATGAAGGTGGGTGTTTTCGGGCAAACATACTAATTTCAGCAAAAGCACTTAGTGGGCAATATGGAAAATCTGATCACTTTTACAAAAATAGATGAGCAAACAGCCTGGCATGGTTTTGGATGGTTATACAACTGTGCTAATGTGGCTTGGAATCAGATTCGAAATCAGGAGAGATGTCCTTGATTACTGAGACTTGTGTGCGCAGGTCATACCCTACATCGGTTTCATCAACAGCTTTTTAATGAGCCGCCTGTTTTGTTAGTCCATCAATCAAGTCCCAGTTCAGTAGCAATGTGAGAAAAACAACAATGGTCCTGTGCTGTTTGTGAGCATGAGAAAGAAACAGATGTAGGCGTTTTATATTCGAGCGGAAGTTAAGAAAAGACTCTGTAATGTAAATAAATACATAAATATATCAATTTAGAATAAATACATAAACCTCGTACAACAGTTGTTTTTCTTCAACAGTACATAAAGTGGGGAGTTTGTGGCAGCATCTGACACAAAACAGATACAGCTGTGAAAAAGAAACAGGCTAGAAGGCAATTTTTTGATGAATGAATTCACATGTTCATATGTCATCTTTATGGTTCGCTTTGCTTTGCCTCAGCTATCGTCTTCCGCAAACAGTTTCATCTCAGCATCACCGATTTAAGCAACTAACAGGTGCCATGGTAATTGTCTTGCAGTGTTAGTATACATGCACTCGTGTGCTCTGGAGGTGAATGTGGAAAGAAAGGATGGATGTGGTTTTCAGAGCATGAAAAGAAAACAAACCTTGCCGAGAAGTTGACCCCTATGAACCACAGACTAATGAAATGCTGCAAACACAGATGTGAATCAAATAAAAGCCATCGCAAGAGTCTCCAGAAAGATGGTTGCATTTCAGACAGTCAAAATGCTAGAATAATACCCTCTTTTTTTCTACGGTTTTCATCTTTTAATGGACTGAGCTTGCTAATTGCACAATAAAAGAAGATGTGAGTACAGTAAAAAAAAAAAAAAAAGAAGCAGTCTTTCAGTTTAATGATGGTCCCCTGTCCTTCATTAGTCTGTGTGTGTATTGTCTGGCCGCTCTGAAGGCCTCCGTGAGCTCAAGAGGCTTTTGAAACTCAGTAGGGATGTGGTACTTTGCTAGCCGTAGATAAGAGTGTAGAGCTGTGTGTTATTATGTGTGTGCTCACTGAAGACTTTGATTCGCACAAACTTCAGAAATTACAAAGAAATGAGGAGTCGCTTTTACTGAAACGTCCTACAGCCGTAATCCATCACATCCCAGAAGGAGGAGGTTGTGTCCTCAAAAGTTTGAAAAGTTTTATCTCATTAAACATGTGCTATGCACCCTAAGCCTCACAACTGATTGATGAGCTAATTATGGGTTGTTAAAGTGACAGTACCAGAATTACTAACCCTTTCAAATCTTTCAATGACACCAAATGAAGTGAAAATGAACTGGCAGAGGAAAATGTCTGTTCCTCAAATAATGTTCTAAGGTCAGACATGTGAACTATTTGTGCTTGACCATGTTTTTTTTGTTTTTTTTAAACACTGCTTATGTATAGCTACAAGTAACACAGCAAAACCCGACATCTACCCATAAATGTATTTTCCAGATATGAAAAAAAGAGCGAAAGATGCTGGAGGGCTTGCTTGCTTTCCTTTTTTACTTTTTGTGCTCAGGGTTAAGACATGTATGTATTTTTCATGATACAAGTGTTTACAGTATAGTGATTATAGGTGCTGGAGAGGGCTGCAATGCACTGTTGCTTCTTTTAAAACTAAAAAGAAGCAACAGCTCCTTTTAAGCCAGTCTAAAGCCCAACATATACTTCATTTTTGATACAAACACTTTCAAAATATACTCCAAACATGCACACTAGACGGTTTTATCCTTGTCTAGTGTCTGCGCCATTTCTTTTCAGAAGTTATGACCAATAAACATGTCTTTGTACTAATTTAAATAAGAGAGTCTATTAATTTCCTCACACAAGCACTTGTCTATTGTTGCTGCGTCCCTGGATTTAAAAGGGATAGTTCACCCAAAAATGAATATTCTGTCATTAATTACTCACCCTAATATCGTTCCAAATTCGTTAAGACCTTCGTTCATCCTCGGAACACAAATTAAGATATTTTTGATGAAATCTGAAAGCTTTCTGACCCTGCATAAGACAGCAACGCACGTTCAAGGTAGTAAAGACATTGTTAAAATAATCCATGTGACATCAGTGGTTCAACCATAAGACTGACATGGAAGAGAAGAAATTGTTGAATAAAGTCAAAATAAAGTTGAATTTAGTTGAATAAAGTTTCTATTTTTTTGCACACAAAAAGTATTGCGTTGCAGTATATGCAGGTATACGCAATACTTTTTGTGTGCAAAAAAAATAGAAACTTTATTCAACTAAATTCAACTTTATTTTGACTTTATTCAACAATTTCTTCTCTTCCATGTCAGTCTTATGGTTGAACCACTGATGTCACATGGATTATTTTAACAATGTCTTTACTACCTTGAATGTGCGTTGCTGTCTTATGCAGGGTCAGAAAGCTCTCGGATTTCATCAAAAATATCTTAATTTGTGTTCCGAAGATGAACGAAGGTCTTACGGGTTTGGAATGACACGAGGGTGAGTAATTAATGGCAGAATTTTCATTTTTGGGTGAACTAACCTTTTAAGCCCAAAGTATACTTCAGTTGTGGCGCAAACACTTAGTGATGTTGATGATGATATTTACATCAAGTGCACTGTATGCATGTCTTAGCATATGCATAAAAACCTGAGTATACTTTGGGCTTAAAGCCGCCTTTTCATTGTATATGCACTTGTCCTCCTAATGGCAGTTTAAATAAACTATGCATTTATTTGTGAAGCTACCATGTTTCTGTTCAGGTCTGCAGTAAAGGGGCTTCAAGCATAAGCCACTTACCCTACGGTTAATGAATAGCTGAAAACACTCAGAAAAAAGATGAATTTTGGAGAATAGAAACAGCATAAATAATTATGTTTATTTATTCATAACATCTGTTCTACAGAAGCAGCAGGTATTTAGGAGAGAGTTTTTTAAACTATTGATAGTTTATGTTTATGCTCTTAGCAAATCAAATCCAGTGGGACAGTCTCTTTCTGTTTTGTTGCACTATTTGAAAAATTTCAATGTGAAGCTCAAATTGGATCCTAAAATCCTGCGTCCTCAAGTGGACTGTAGTGTCTGTCATGAGAAATCAAATCTCTACCAACTATCACTTAAAGGACAACTTAAGCAATTAATATGTTTGCTATGCTAGTATGTAGGCTAACTAAAGCAGACACCAATGGCCATTATAACATACTTCAAACGACATATAACATGTTTTTGTAGCAATTGTAATCCAGCGCTAAAGATTCTTTGAAACAATGCTACTGCTTGTGGTCCTAATGGAGACCCTAATTTTTCATGACACTGGATTTCACAAAGGATCGGACCATTGCGAATGAATTTGGGTCTATAATCTGATGTCAGCAGTGAAAAGGCGGCTTAAAGAGATACACAAATTTAGTCTAATGCTAATCAGGCCAGATTTATCGTAATATTAGTACAGGTTTTGTGCACATGCAATGTCAGTGATGTGCCTTGAATATTCACATCCTCACAGCTTTTGATATAAGAAAATAGCTTTGCTTTTAGCGAGCAGACATTTTGTTCGCTCTAGATTCCCAGGTGTCTCAGTATTAGCTTCATTAGTACAGCAACATGTCTTCATGACAGATCCCCTCTGCAAAGCCCAAAGCTACGGTTTGACATATAAATACATCTGAATATTTACTGAGGCGAGCTCTGTGCTGCTCTCGGAGGCTAGCCCAATTAATACTGAATACTAACATTGTGAAACCCTACCCATCAGCTCCGTCTCCTTTGGTAAGACCACTGTGAACATGTATGAAGGTTTATGGATGTTGTAATAGTAAACTATGGATTCTTACTTTAAACTGAAGCACAAATACAGTAGTTACATTGCTTGTTCTGTTGAATGCTAGATCACTTTATTTTAAAGTCTCTGATTGTTCATCTTTAAGTTATATTTACAACGCATGTCCTAACAGGAACAATGGACACACAGGAACAAATTCAAGTGCTATTCATATCATTTAGGTCTTAGTCATGAGAACCGTGTTACAACTTTGTAATCGCTAAATCCAGTATAGCAGCTAGCCCTGGTATATGATAGAACTGGTTTAATACCGCAAAGTGACGCTGAATTTGAACTGAGGCAAAATATCAGTAGTGCTGTGCTAGCAAGACAGTAATGTAAACGACAAAAACAGAAACTTAAAATACACATTATGTAAATAAAAAAGAAGACATTCCCTTCTTTATGTTTAAGTATCAGTCCGTTAGACGTGAAGGAACATCGACGTTCATAAATGGATGACCGTTCGCTCTTGGTCAGCCTTTGAGACTGTTGCAACCATTTTTTTTTTGTGTCTCTCTTCTTAATGCAGAGTTTATAAAATCGTGGAAGTGAGCAGTTTTATCAGTTCTCAGATGTTCTCTCATCAATATACATCACAATTTTCTTTCTGTCTAGCGCCCTCTGGTTTTGTTCTTGCAAAATACTGATGATATTGCCTTAAAAAAGACTAATCTGTGCTTTAGAATAATAGGTCCATATTGTTGAGCTTGTTTAGTTGTGGTTTACAGGAAAAAGCATCAAAACTGTTCAAAAATGTGGTAGTAGGTAATATCTCCCTGCCATCCCCTTTTGGGTCCTGCTGGAAGCATCCCTGCAACACAAAGTAAGAGGAACGTTCAGAGGTACATCTGTACAGAGCCACACTTCTGTTGCTTAGCATGGCCAGATGCATTTTAAACACATGGTTCAGGTCCTTCAATGACCCCATATTTGCTCAGTGAAACCAAGACGATTAAGTCTGAACAGATTGCTTTTTCATTACCAACACTGAAGCAGATGTCAGATCTCCACGTTTGGGTCTGTAAAGCCTTTCTTGCCTTCGTTCACCAGTACAGGTTTTTCCGTCCGTGTGTGCCACACAAGAATCTGTAATTAAAAAACCCAAACATTACGGTTTATGGAGTGGAAAGAGGAAAATTTGATTTTGTGATGATAAACTGTTTCTCTTAGCTAGGTCAATCACATCATAGTCTGGATCTATTTATTCAAATTACATTGAAATTGCAATTTATACCCCTTCTATAAGCATGTTTTTCATTTCTGTATTAAAACACAGTATACAGATGGGCTACAGCAGCAGATGACCATACCAGGAGCCATTCCTGTCAGCAAAAAACAGGAAACTGAGGCTACAATTTGTATGGGCTCACTAAAATTGGAAAATATGGTTGCCTGGTCTGATCAGCCTCAATTTCTGCTGCAACATTTGGATGGTAGGGTCAGTATTTGGTGTAAACAACATGAAAGCATGGATCCATCCTGCCTTGTATCAACAGTTCTGGCTGCTTCTAGTGGTGTGATGGTGTGGGAGATATTTTCTTGGCACACTCTGGACCACTTAGTACTAACTGAGCATTGTTTTTAAACTCCGCAGCCTACCTGAGTATTGTTGCTGACCATATCCATCCCTTTATGTATCAATCTTGTGATGGCTACTTCCAACAGGTTAACACGCCAAGTACCAAAGCTCAAATCATCTCAAACTGGTTTCTTGAACATGACAATGAGTTCACTATACTCAAATAGCCTCTAAAGTCACCAGATCTCAATTCAAAAGAGCACCCTTTGGATGCAGTGGAACGGGAGATTGGTATCCTGGATGTGCAGCCAAAAAATCGGCAGTAACTGAGTGATGCTATCATGTCAATACGGCCAAAATCTCAAAGTAATGTTTCCAGCACCTTGTTAAAATCTATGCCACAAAGAATTAAGGCAGTTCTGAAGGCAAAAGAGGGTCCAACCTGGTACTATCAATGTACCTAGCCAGAGATTATATATAATAATTCAAAACCATACTAAATTTAAACCATATGAAACCAACACGAATACTGCCTGTCTTTGTGTCTTTGTTTTGTGTTCTGATATTTATGTTGCTTAGATTCCTGTTCACTGTGCTTGTTTCTGTTCTTGAACACTCTTCTTTGTCATTGACTCAACTGTTAAAGTTGTTCTCTTAGTTAAGTCTTGTTTTTAGAATAGTTTTTGCACAGTCTGTAAGTTCACTTTCTGTCCTATCATCTGCTGTTAGCCGCCTCCTACACGGTAGTGCTCACAAACACTCACAGATATAAAGTTTCTCCTCAGCAACAGTGTACCATCCACAGTACATCTCCAAATTTAGCATGGTGATCCTCTTGGAATATAGAACATCTCCATCAGAACATCTCTCTGGGTACAGATCTGAAGTACTGAAATATACTTCAGCTATAGCTATTGTGTGTGTGTTTGTCTAAATGTGTCTCTAGGCATGGCAGAAAAATAAAGATACTCTACCTATTTATGCCATTAAGATAAAGTAATCAGTACAAAAAAATATTATCTGCCTCATTACACTTCCTGGAAACGGTTGTTAATGTCTAGAGGTAGAAACACTGACTCATCTTTTCTCTTCCATTTCCCTTGTTGCTGTATTTCAGAAACCACTGTCATTCTGCTCATTGCCTCATGAATAATTTCTAATAGTGTTGAGATGGGTCTGGAGGCCCCACTTCCACTTGAGCTGCAAGCGGAGGTTAACAGTTCCACTTGAAATAATGGTGCGTCTGTTGAGTCGCTCCAGTGGAATGCAGTTCATGGAATCTCATCTTTTCCAGAAACAAGATGCGACGTGTATGCAGGTGTATTTGTGCACCTGTTCTATTCTTTGGGGTAAACAGACAGCGAGTCCAGGAATTGGTTCTCGTTTGCCTGCCTCTAAATGGTTAAATCCTGGTTAAGTCTCATCTTAAATAAGGCATCCCTTAGCTCAGTAATGTCAATTAATGCATCAATTAGTAAGTCCCTTCACAAATCACCAATTAAAACATCAGTTAGCCAGTTTCTTTTTTTCTATATGCATATAGACACAGTCTCATATGCACACACAGGTTTTTGTGCCATTATATCATGCATTTTACTTTTTTTTCAAAGCAACTAATGATGAATGCTACAACAGAAGTGATCCATCCTGGTGAGTCAGCAACGTGAGAAGTGCCGCAACAAATTGTTCCAGAATTGCTCAGAAAATATGAGCCAGTAGTAAGAAGGTGAGACACTGTGATATAACAGTGAGAACAGTAGTGTTTTTTTTTTTTTTTTTACAGTTGTCCTTGGGTGTTTTTTAGGAGGAGAGAGATTTGGATTCATGTATTAAATGAATAGTTCACAAATACATAAAAGCTCATTCTTTATCTAGCCTTGTATATTTCTGAATGCTGAAGACTTTTAGAAAAACATTGGGTCTCATTCAATAATATTTGTGTAGATTATTTCGTATTTGTGTGTACCGGAGAACTTCTCACAAAAAATTTCCACCTACTTCACAACGCATGAATTCGTTCTTAATCTCATTGTAATGTTAATTAATTAGGAGTATTCTAAATGAGTGACCACATGCTTGAGGTTAGGCGTTTGCACAAAACATTCCCAAACCATCTTCATATAAGGGCTTTCCACACAACCTTTTCTGTACAGCCTTTCTTTACGAAGGCAAGTTCTAGCCTGTCAGTGAGTATGTGCAGAAAGTGTGTCATCCTCAAAACCAGTTTAAACACAATAAACATCCAGATTACAGACCTCTCATTAGCAGCTGAACATAAAGGTACCTGTGCCATACAGAGAGACCGCACAGCTTGAGATATAATGCAATTTTCTTAGACTTTGATTGTATGATGAAACATATTTAAGATGAAATATCTATGTATAAAACTGATGTCAGGTTTATGTTCTGTTTCGGTTTAGTTTTATGAGTTCCCAGTTCCGTTCTTATGTCAGTTTCAAGTGGTTGTTCTGTTCCTGTGTCTTGATCTCTCTCCTGAGTGATTGCTAATTTGAGTTATTGTTAATAAAATTTTTACTGCTGCAGCTAGATTCTGCTCAAACTCATCCTCGATGCAACTACTGTGACAAATGAATCTTAAAGTTGGCATGAAACAGAAGTTGTGATGGTCTTTTCTTCCCTATTGTGACCTCGCCTCCGAAAACACGGCGAAAGTTGCATAATCTATAAGATAACGAGCGTCAAAATAGTCATAGCCTTAAAAATGACAAAAATAGATCATTTGTGTTTATTTTTGTAAATGATTGATTATATGAAGCGATTCGAGATACAGTACTCAAATTTCCTTTTATAACATGATAAATACTAAAAATTAATTATTTGTGACCCTGGACCACAAAACCAGTCATAAGGGTCATTTTTTGTGAAATTGAGATTTTTGTTAGGATAGGACAATATTTGGCCGAGATACAACTATTTGAAAATCTGGAATCAAAAAAATCTAAATATTGAGAAAATCGCCTTTAAAGTTGTCCGAATGCAGTTCTTAGCTATGCATATTACTAATCAAAAATTAAGTTTTGCTATATTTACGGTAGGACATTTACAAAATATATTCATGGAACATGATCTTTACATACAATGTATTGTTGGCTATTGCTACAAATATACCTGTGCGACTTATGACTGGTTTTGTGGTCCAGGGTCACATTTTATTGACACTACGTCTTCTTATGTTTTATTGTTCAAAAAATACCTGGCTTCCTAAACACTGATTTCAATCTTCAATGCTGCAACGATGGGAAAAAACAACAAAAAAACAAAACAAAACCAACTTGATGTTTAAAAATATATTTAAATAGGCCTTCAATACATATTGCAACGTTTTATTGTGTGCTAAATATCTCTTATTGTATATTAATATAAAAGGAAAGCAAAGTACTTGCATCTGATGTTTTGGTTTCTTTTTTATTTCTTGAAAAGAACATGCATAAATGAGAAAATAATGAGCAGGACGGGAAGAGAAGAGAAGAGAAGTTGTTGTTGGGGGGGGGGGGGTCTTTCTTGTACACATGCTTAGCGAATGAGATCGACTGTGTAAAAAAAGATCTAAAATGTTTTTTATGTTTCTCTTGAAAAACTGCACATGGGTTTGGTACAACATAAGGTTGAGTCATGAATGGCATAGTCAGAGCAATGTTTCCTCACCTTAGTGCAGTTGGCCGCTTTGGGTTCCAGGTCATTGAGAGTGACCAGCTCTCTGAGCAGGCTGCTCTCCTGGTATCCTCCCTTCACCCCTCGTAACTTGAAGTAGGCCTGAGGCTTAAACAGAATGAGCCGCAGGTTGATGGCAAACCCTGCCATGTCGATGGCAAAGGGCCGGTGAGGGTCGAATACTGTTTTCCACCCGTACACTTTTCCTGCTGCATTGACCTTTGGAGACTCGTATCGTAAACCTCCAACAAACGCTACAGGCCACACTGATACTTTACGAGTTGATCGCATCTGCAGAAGAGAAAAAGTATTTGTTTAGTATTTCAGAATTTTACAGTAGTTCTGAACAAAAATGCAATCTTGGTTAACAAAAGTGACTTCTTTCAAAACATTAAAGGTGAACTTTGTATGATTTTTATAGTTGACGAGTGATGCCTAAACTTCTGAAAGGTAGTTTTAAATGTGTTACCTGTCGTGAAGTTTTTTAAACAAATTACCCGAAATGTAATATTTTGTCACTGTATGCAAGAAAGTCATGAATCAAAAAACTGTATTCAGGGACACAAGCACAATTGTTTTGGAAAGTTGCTGTAGTGAATTCCGCTTTAGTTTTGTGTTTTGGACTGAAATAAAATCAAAAACGGCCTTGTACCCAGGGGGCTTTTAGCCCTGCTGTACAAACATACCACCAAACTTTCATCATATCCTTGTCAGTTCACCTGCAGTTTATAGTGTGCTTTCACACTTTCACACTATAGAGACAACACAGGCCTCATGTTTTGGACAGTGTAGTGACTCAGATACACAAACAAATAGATCTTAACAGCAGGATTCATCCTGAGCAGGTCATGGGAGGTGAACAGAAATCGGAAGAGAGACAGTGAAAGACAGAGAACAAGCGAGAGAGAGAAAGAGAGACAGATTCTGCTTTAATCTTCCTGCTTCAAACACTCCCTACACTCCTACATCCAAATGCTTTGTGTGCCGCCCAGCGCAAGTGGTCCACATCATAAAAGGAAACTGCCTAATGAATAGTGAAGACTAGAACGGGCGAGTGAAGCAGTTGTCTTTATACCCATAATGCATCGCCCACTGTATCCAAGGGAAGCTTTTACAAAGAACCACAAAAGGACTAAAGATGGAAAGGAACACTGTGCCTCTTTCTCATTTACGAAAAACTACTCGCTCACTATGTGTTTGTAAAAATAAATAAATAAATTGATTAAGACTCAGCTAAATGTAAAGGATAGTTTTGCTGACTGAACTGTTACTGGCTGTCCACACTGATCCAAACGTAGCTCAAGTAATTGACTGTGACCCTTCCTCACCATATCAGGCTTTAAGTGAACAGTCCTGGCCAAAATGTCACCCTCAATCCGATTACTTCCGCAACGACTAATACTATATTGTGCCACTGCCATTTTTCATTAAGGAAAGAGAGAGACATTTTCTGTACCTGTTGGTGGAAACAAAAACAACTGGAAATGGGAAAGTGTTGAAAAGGATGCATGCTCATTGCAGATTCAGGATGACATTAATCTTTTCTAAACTAGCTGTCATTGGGGAGGACTGCTGAAGCTAGGCTGCCCTAGTTTAGCATAATGAACGGCTGTTTTCTGCTTTTTGCCTCTCATTTAAAGTGCTTCACGCTGAATTCTGAACTGAGGAAAATAAGAGAACCTATAGATGGTGGTGTGTGGATTTATAACTTCAGAAGCAGTTAATCTTAATTTTTTTTTCTATCTGACATTTACATGGTTTCCAGGTTATGGAACACCATTTACATTTTACTTTCAACAAGCAACCTAAATGATAATATTATGTTTATATGTGACCCTGGACCACAAAATATTGAGAAAATCGCCTTAAAAGTTGTCCAAATGAAGTTTTTAGCAATGCATATCACTAATCAAATTTTGATATATTTATGGTAAGAAATTTACAAAATATCTTCATGTAACATGATCTTTACTTAATATCCTAATGAAAGAAAAGAAAAAATGATCATTTTGACCCATACAATGTATTGTTGGCTATTGCTACTAATATACCTGTGCGACTTATGACTGGTTTTGTGGTCCAGGGTCACATATTAGCACAGGTGTTAGCAGGGGCGTGTTTAGTGTTTTGGTGGCCCTCAGCAAGTGGTCCCAGGGGGCCCCCTCGGTGGATTTTGTGATCGTTTCCGGGGTAGGGATGGGTATCGTTTACATTTTATCAATACTGCTTATCGATACCATTATCCATACTACTCTCTATAATTTAGTGCAAAAATAAATGATGTAAAAAATGTTGAAATGTTGCCTCCAAGCAAACAGAAAAAGCAACCATTTTTAAAGTAAAAAGTAATCGGTTCTCAATTCCCATCGGAAGAAATCGTGTTGCATGGGGGGCCCCCTGGACTGCGGGGCCCCACGCAATTGTGTGGGTTGCGTGGTGCCTAAACACGCTACTGGGTGTTAGGGTTGCAAGGGGCGCTACACGATCTGTGAAACAAGATAGAAAAATATATTTTTTTAACTGCATTTTGTTTATGGCTGTCAGAATTAGCTTAAAATAATTGAAATAAACAGTTTTTTTTAATATTGTATATTAATATTTTAAACTGAAAAAAGCACTATATCAGCAAATATGAATTTATTGATTGCAAATGTTTCTCTTTAGGTTTATACATCTAAAATTGACTTTTTTTTTACTAAAAAGACAGTCAGTTGAATACCACTGTTAACAGATAATATCTGAAGGATTTGTATTGCCATCAATTAGGGGTGGGCGGTATACCAGTAGACACAATTAACCAGTAAAAATTTGACATAATAGTAATTTTAAAGCAGTTGAAATGCGAAAGAGATCTTATTTCGCTATATGTGCTCGCTGTCTGAGAGACTGTTTATAAGCACTGTTAGAGAAGCACGTGCACATGAAGACGGCGCTCATAAAAGCGTGGGAGTATTGAACGGAGTTATTTTTGCCGCTTTATAGGCCTTGAAAGGTTGAACACACACACTTGTGCGTGTTTAGGTCTTAAGTGGAAGCAAACAGCTGAGAAAGAAAAGTATATTGGATCCAGGCAGCTCTTAAAGTGACAGCAGTCTAATATTCCTCCTGTCTGCCATTCATGTTAATCAAACAACAAAAGAGAGAAAATCTCTCACTTCTCTTCACTAAATCACTTTTGTAACTTTAATAAGAAGAAATATATATATAATTTACATAGTGAAGAATATGCAGTGTTTTATACATTTGATTACTTTATACAATGCATGAAGCATTTCTCATTTATTTCTTCTGCTGTAGTTTTTGTCCTATTGCTTTTAATTAGTTTCTCATTCTTATTTAATCACTGACTGTTTACCTGTCTTCAGTGAGCTTGAGTTTTTTATTTAGGCTAGTATTAGTTTTTGTGATATTGTTTTGTGATATATATTGTTACCGTGGAATAAAATTACTCGTATCGTGATATAAGATTTTGGTCATATCACCCAACCCTAGCATCAATACAGCAACAGTAAACAAGCCAATTATTTATTATGTATATGTAAAATTAAATTTGTGTTTATAATATTTCAATTTTTCATCACACACTGTAAATTAGTCTTCATAAAATTATAATAATATTTTAGCACAGAGTCCAATGCATGGACAATTCATGTCTTTTGAATTTATGTCATTTAGATTAGGATGTTTATCATGTGACCAAGAGTGACTGATGACTGAGTGGTCAGTTGTTTAGTCTGTAATGAATCAGTTTGACCTACTCAGGCCGATTTTTCTATAGTGTAACATTTCCCTGGGTTTTGTGCAGTTACCCCACACTATGCTTTTTATACTGTGCTGTATGTTTTGTTTTATTTTTGTACAGTAGATTTTTTTCTCATCCACATTTTTGGGAGGAGGCCTGACCTAGACGTACATGCAGATGACTCATTATTCAGAATAGGACATGTTGAAATGATTCTGTCAAGTCAAAGTAGTCACAGAGGAGAGAGGAAAGTGGCCTGTGTCCCTTGAGCTCAGAGCACTTACAGTGAGTCAATAGTGGAAAAGTAAGCCAGGAGAATGGGGGTAAAAACACAGCATCTGTAAATAAACACTGTCATTCAGAGTGCCTGCCTAAGCATTTTTAATAAGAGCTTAATAATTAATTCACCCTGGCAGGAATGGTTGTTTTAAACAAGGCCAAATGCATAATTCATGAACTGTTACTATATCTTCATTTCAAGAAGTAAAAGGGATTACCGTCTCTTCGTGAGATGTTTTCTCATTGTGGGTCACTGATTTTAGGCCACACACGGCTACGGCTTTTCTAAGTTAGATAGGAACATGAAAGCCCTGAGTGTGGTTGAAACTTGTTTATCTTGGGAAGATTGCTATTTAAATACATTATATATGAATTATAAACTCTGACACATTTTCTAAGCTTTAATATTTAGAACAAGTACTTTCAACAAAGTCCACAGACCACAGGTGATCTGTGGCGGTACTGCAGGGGGTCTGCCAATTATAGCTTGATCACAAACTGATTTGTTTAAAAATTAAAATATGCATCAAACAAAGATACAATATTAAGTTAACGTCAATGAAAGCTTGAGTTAGGAAGCTAGTCTCTTCCACATGAAAATTGATAAGAAAACTTAAATGTAATGAAATATATGACTCTACAGATCACCACTGATTCATGTAAACAAAATGGTATACATTAACATGATATTATCAAAGGCCAGGCCTGATTTAAAAGGCAACTGAGTTGTAAAATCTGCATTTTACAGTGTCCATGGAAAGTACCATGCTATTGAAAGTATGTTAAGTATGAATATTAATCTTTTAAAATGTACAACCCACATATACCAACAGAAATGGCAGCTTTTGTTCCACCCTAATTATAGTCGTGTGTCTTTTATTGCCAGCGTTTCAGAAGTATGTGCCTGAGCATTTTTCACCACCCACCATCAATGATTTTTCTTTTCAGAGCAGCGTCTCAAAATTCAGAGGATTTGAAAGGTGCTTCATGTGAAGAAAGTCCTGACAGGTATTTATGTACCTGTAGCATACTAAGATGCAAGTAATAGTTACACAAATGTGAAAATTCTGTCATCATTTACAAAATGGTATGACTTTCTTCATGTTCTTCCAAACCTGTATGACTTTCTTTCTTCTGTGAAACATAAAATATTTTGAAGAACGTTTTAGCTGTTTTTGGCCTTATGATGAAAGTCAGTGCATTGATCAGTGTTTTGATTTAATTAAATATTAATCTGTTAATCATAGATTGAGCATTTTGCTTCAGAAGACTTGGAATACCACTCGAGTCATATGGATTATTTTCAGGCTACTTTTAATGTCTTTTTTGGAGCTTGAAAGTTTGGAGTCCCATTGACATTCTTCATATGGACAGAAGCAGCTGAAACATTCTTCATAATAACGTCTTTGGTTGTCCACAGGAAAACATGAGGGTGATTAAATGGTTACAAAACTTTCATTCCTGGGTCAACTATGCATATAATGATTATGGAATTAAATGAGTATTTCACAAAAGGAGAGTGATGGCAATATAATACAATAAGTCAAATGATCATGCAGTTGAAGCACTCAAACAAAGCTTATTATTTTATCAGTGTAGTAGTACTCCTTACAAGTGCAGTCACTTACCAAAACCCATTAACTGATGTTACAGTACACAATTTATGTATCCTTTCAGATGGAGAAGATTATTACCCCTGTCTTAACTCACCTCCTCAAACAGCTCCAAGCTGTATGTATTATCGTCATCTGCAAAGTAGACGATTCCTGTCTGGCTGCTATTGGAATTGAAGGTCTCCCGTAGCCATCTCAGAGCCAGGTTCCTCTGCATGGTGCCACGTGGAATCCTGGGATCTCTCGTGTCCCCTCGCAGCTTGTAGTTCCGTGGAGTCTCTACATTGAGGTGTGTGTAGTTCAGCCCCGTTTCCCTCAGAAGCCTCGTGACTAGAGGAGTTCGCCTCTGAGAGTCCTCCACCAGAATCCAGTGCAGGTTGGGAATGTGAAGGAAGGTGTTAGCCAGTCGTGTAAGCTCAGCCTTCTGCACGGGGCGGCTGTATGTCGGAGTGATGATGTGGATGGTGGGCAACACGTCAGACCAGGGCGGAGGTCTTGTGTAGACGTATTCTGTACGGACCACCTCCACTATGTCCTTGTCCTGTGAGCAGTATTCCTTTGAGTCCGTGGCTGGGCCCGTCTCGTGCCTAGTCTCCGTCCCATCATCTGCCAGACAGAGAAAGAGAATTAAGACATTAGCACACCCCAGGGCTGCTCTCTTTATGTCTGACGCATGCCACAAACCTTAGAGGAGTACCTGCTAGCCGTTGCCGGTGGATGGTTAGACGCTCTGGTATGATTAAGATCTCTTTTACTAGATGGTGACAGACTGGAGAGGGTGAGAGCAGGAACCGTGAGATCATAATACGGTTACTCCACAGGGGTAGAAGGCACTGATTCAAACCCATAAAGCACAGGTTCTGCATGATCTGTTCTTGAATTCTTAACACTATAGTTCAGACAAAAATGAAAATTCTAATGTCTTTCCAAACCTGTATGACTTTCTTTCTTCCTTGAAGCAGAAAAGGAGAAATTTTGGAGAATATTCTGGCATAATTATACAAAAAAGTATCAAAATGCAGCATATAAGTTTATAATGCTAGTAATAGCACCAGTAATGTCAATATGACTCACTGTATTCATGGGAATAGTATTTGGCATCTAAGCTGTGGTAATGTTTCTTCAGATGGCAATACACGAATGTTCTCGGGATTTGAGGATTATGGTGGATGGGCATGCTGATCAGATTTGGGTATTTCTCACATAAGGCAATTGTTTGGCCTTGAAAGACTTGGAATGAAGCCTGAGTGGTCTGATATACTTACAATAATGCTAATGCTTACAATAAGGACTCTTTTGGACTGCCCTTTTTGTCGGTGTCTTCCCACAAGGCTATATATAACAGCGACATAGATTGGTTTTTAAAAATAAATTATTAAGACTGTACTTAAATATGCTTGTTACAAGTTTTATATTCATACAGTACCTGCAAACTCTGGGCCAATGGAAAAGGTAACATGGCGAAGGGTGTGAGAAAGGGGGAGATCAACTATAATAATATTCATTAATACTCATTAAAGACATAGTTTTGGAAAATTCTGATTTTAGAATAGAACTACTCTACGGTTAGGTAGCAAAGTGGTTTTGAATTCCAGTGTCTATGGCAGAGATCACCAATGAAGTCCGAAATCCTGCAGAATTTAACTCCAACCCTAATTAAGCACCAGCTAATCAAGGTCTTTGCACCTGCTTGAAACACCCAAGCTGTTGTATTGGAGAATGTTGAAGCTAAATTCCGCACATGGATTCTGAACATTGATTGAGCCCTGGTCTATGGCATCGTATTGAACAGTATTTTTTTTTTCTGTAAAATGATGCATATTCTGTTATGGATAAACAGAAATACAGCAGTTACCCCAGTTGCACCTGTACATGAAGCAGTGCTTCGTTTTTTGAGCATTATAGATGAACAAGAAAATGTAATCAAAACTTTTCTGAAGACAGACTGTTCTCTTCAGAGATACAGTACATCTATATAAAGACTTCCCCATACACAAAATTTGCAGGATATGTATAATATTGAGAAGTGGCTAGATGTAGGCATTTGATTAGGCCGTTGTGTCCAATCCTACTCCTGGAGGGCCAACGTCCTGCAGAGTTTAGCTCCAATCTGCACTGACACACCTGCTAGTTTCTAGTAATCCTTTTGAAGACTTTAAATTGCTGGTTGAGGTGTGTTTAATTGGGGTTGGAGCAAAATTCCCATACCTTTCATGTCAGTCTATTGACTGCAAAGGTTTCTCAGTGAAAGTAATGAGCTCGCAGGCCACATTGCAATAAATATTCTGTAGTGTGCTTTTGGCGTCTGTATAGTGACGCACAGAGCTCTTGGATAAGCAGCAGTATCAGATGGCTTTAGAAGACTGGAAAACTTTAGGTTTAGAACTGGTTGCAAATATAATGCCTTTGTGTGCTTCAATTTTTTTTGTTCCATGGAAGAAAGAAAGTATTTCAATTTTTGGCTGAACTATTCTGTTAAATCTCTTAAATGAGCAAGCTGGAATGATATTGCTGAAATAATTAGTGTTACCAAATATCTTTTTTTTTTTCAAGAATATTTTCACAAAATGATGGTGTGGGCAGTTCTATAACATTCCTGCAGATAGCTCATTAAGGGCAGAAATCATGATGGCATCTCACATATCAGATCTTTATCACTGTTCAATTAGTGCCCTGCTCTCACTTCAGACATTTTAGCACCATTAGATTAGCACACTCCATTAGCAGTCCAGATGTTCACTGCCTCCTAGGCATCATACAAACTCACGTTAATTGCTTCATGATAATTTCTATGAATACACATCTGTAAATCTCCATAAACTGACGGTATTGACATGCATATATATGGACAGATCTTCAAATGCTAGGTGTTGTATTTCCCTGTAGGTTATGTGTACAGCTTGTGTATGTGATTCATCCACTTACATAAGTGTTTTAATGTAAGTGCTAAAATAGCTATAGACATGCAAACTGGTAATTCTGACTTAAAGCCACCAGAAATGCTCCTCAGAGGGTGGTTTTATTGGAGAAATCTTCTGCAGTTGAATAAATGAGAAGCTGTTGGGTAATTTCATTGGAGTCAGTGGACTCTTAAAGCAAGGCACATGAGCTGAAACTCAGCTAATGCGTTAGAAAGTTGGATTTGTGTTAATCTACATTTATAGTTATTTTTATGTCACATGAAATGAAAGCACAATGTGCTTTAAGACAAAGTATACTTAGTCAGCTCACGGTTTGTGGATGTTTAGAAAGAAAACAAATTTGTATTTAAGTGGCAAGAAAATAAATCTTGTTTAGCACCACTTTTATAATGCTCTTTTAAAGATCATTTTGCAGTAAGAATAACATTATGCAAATTTGTTTTCTAACGTGACCTTATTCAAATGAGCAGAAATGAATAGACTAGTGAAAATTTGTCATTTTGACTGATAACAAAATTGGCCCTGACAACATGTTATATGTGTAAGAGAGACTGGTACCCTTTCGGATGGCCAGCAGGGGGGCAATCGCACTTTGGTGCCACACAGTGATGAGGAGGGTCCATGGTAACACAATCAACACGATGGCAAGAATATCTCTTCTCTTCGGCATCTCCAGGATTGGTTCTATGCCTGGTCATTACCTGAGAGAGGGAAATGAAGAGAGTCAGACACTAAGAGAGATACTATATAAATGGAAAGATATGTGGGAACCTGTGTCAGGGAATTAATGTCCTATCTGATCAAAATGACTATCATCACTTTTATTAGATTTCAGCTCCATGTGGTCAAATCAAAAATGATAAACCATTATGCTGCCTGTCTCAGATCTCTGGTAACACTGTTTAGTGACCCAAGAAGGACCTCGGGTCTCTTTTTTTATGGTTCCCTCAAAATATAACCTTGCCAAACATTACAGAAACATCACAGATAAAGTAATTCAAAGCTTTAAAACAAATTATAGGTGGAATGATTCTATACGGGATCCTTGTCCAAAAGAGAGGATTAATTTAAAAAAAAATAACTACAATTTATTGTAAAGTAAATAATATCTTTATTTTTATGACACAGCAACACCACGTCCTGGTTTAGGTCTGATGATAACAGCTCACCCACTTCTTGTTTATGAATCATTTTCTAAGACAAATGAATTAAGTTAAAGACTACCAGGGAAGCAAGTTCACTAATTTAATTCACAATTTGCACACATTCATGTAGCCTAGGTTTATTGTACGATTACTGCGTAGCCCCACAGATGACATGCAGACAACAATATATTTATCGTGGCTAAAAACTAAGAATTTATTCCTTCATTTTTGTTTTAACTTATTAAAATGATGGAACGAATTATTAAAGTGTGGCCACGATAAAAACGAGGGAACGAATTCTTGATTCGTGGCCATGACTAAACTAAAGAACAAATAAATAACTCATGGGAAGAAATTCTTCATTTCTGACCACCATATATTTTTGCATGTCATATTGCGGGGCTCATAATTTACAGTACAACAATATTAGGCTATATATTTTCGATGTTTGAATGTTCAAAACCACAAAAAATGTCGTTTGCTCCACTGGATATTACTGTCTGTCATTTAATATTTGTATTGTAAAATGTCAAATATTAAACGTTTAGCCACCTAGCCTACATTTTACCTTCACTGTTACAAATAAAGCGTGACGCAGGAACTCAAGCTAGGTTTCTTTAAACAGTAAAGCCCGCCTTTCTTTGATTTGATTGGCCATCTCAATCATTTTGACATTGACGAGCGCTGTTAGACCACTAACATACAGAGCTGAGCGTAATGGACTGCAGCGGGGCAGCATTAATAAAATCAAATTAGTCCTTCTTTGGCCATATCTTATTATTGCTCAGCTCAGAAACAAATCTCACAAATCACTGTGTGTCAACCACAGAAGGAATAAACAGAAAATATCCTTTAAGAGCAAAAACAAAGACCTGTTATCGTCGATTCTCGCTAGAATAACGCTGACCTGTGAATCACTAGCCTAGGAGTTTTTTAGCAGTTGAACGCGTTTCAGTATATTCGCGAAGGTGTCAAAATCCATGTCTGGCAGTTGTTTTATAATGAACAAGTTAACGTTACTCGCCGAAAAAGCGAGTTCTGTGGTGTTGTACACACGGGCATCAGACGCTCCAAGCTGGTTTCTCTCTTTATTTTATAGTTAGTATTTTTAAAATCTACTTAGCCAGTTAACTTTTGTATAATCTATTTTGATACTTGAAGTAACGTTATAGTTTGTAAATACTGTAATGCCAATTGACCGTTCGCAAAACCCGCCCACCCTTAGTTACTGTTGCCATGACCGACAAACAATGCCGCTCTCACACTACACAAGTTCTCACGCAGTGAAAAATACATCGCAGATCAAAGAGGAAACTGACAACACACCGACAGAGAAGACAGAACAGGTTACTTCTGATATGAAACAAGGTCTCAGGACCCTCAGCTTGTGTCATTTTTAAAGAAATTCAAACAATAAATAGCGTTTTGTGGCTCTTTAATGTGTCGTGACAGATCACTGTATTGCCTCAGTTCAAACACCTGAACCGATCGTCTTTTCATATTTACTTAAAGCACGAGATGAACATAAATAAACATCAGAAAGTGTTTTATTTCAACCGCGGAACACACCATTTTTCAAGTTTAAGTCCACCGAAGTTATCTATTGGTCTGATTTGTGGTTAAGGCTAGAAGGGATACAGCTGCGGCTACTGGGCATGCGCATTTACATATTTTCCGAGCCGACAATATAACGTGAAACCTATGAAAATGGTTTTAAAAACTACATAGCGCCATAGTTTCATCACTTTAGAGTGTCGCAATGACCGTCTTTTTGCAGTAAAGGACCTGTCATAGTTTAATGAGTGGGAAGATGACATGAAGCGACGTGAGGTTAGCTGCATTGAAAACAGATGAGCGCACATGTGCATATACGTACAGCTCCCGATCGGGGCTAAGTTCGAGGAGCGTCTCGCTGCAGCCTACAAGATCCAGGGGGAGTGGTTGGATCCAGATCCAACTCCTCCCACCTTACATATACCTAAACCTACCCATCTCCACCCCCTG
>JAFVLL020039367.1:0-30616 GCA_021397915.2 Tor tambroides | reverse complement strand
TAAAATATATTTCCTGAATTATTCTGTGATAAAAATGGGAAAGGGTGTTCGTAGTAGCCTTTATAAACGAACTCCACTTACCGGCAGCCACGGACCTTACTGAAGGCATCCTAAAGGCGTGTCTGAACGTGAGGGATAGTCCCGGATGAGGTCGTCAGGTGAAAGGTCATCATGTGGATAATTTAATTTACGGCTAAACTATTATTAACTAATTTTACTAATAGTTAGATTGGTCAGGCCTTCACAAAAGGGCGTTTAATTACAAAAAAAAAGAAGAAAAAAAAAAGCCTTGACAAAAGGGCACTTTGGGCATCAAGGGGAAAAGGGGCAGGTGCTCAAGCACCCACCGCCCCCCCCCCCTCTGCACGTGCCTGAGTCTATGCTTGGGAAGTTCAGGGGATTTTGTCCACAGAATGATAAGAGCACACATTTTAACCTAATAATTTATTAATCAACACTCAGCATTTGACTTTAGCGCTGCAAGCAATGCATACAGCGCGGGACATGATAGGTTTTCTGGTAGGCAAAACAAGTACTTTAAAGGAATACCTTATTACCGTTACCGTGGCAACCAACAACAGCACAGCTTAAGCCTCCGCACATTTTTATATTTTGTTATTGAAAAAGTTTCAGTTCAGTCGATCTCTTTTACCCCGTTTTAACATGTATTTGTATGGAGACCTGTCGCAGCTGTCGGGCAAGATGGCGGATAGGGCGACACATAATCTCTGCGTTCTGATTGGTCAGATTGCCTGTCAATCAAGCTCTTTGCGAACGGTCAATTAAGCTTTTAATGCCTAGATTTCTGTAACGTTAGGCCTGTGCCAGTAGGTGGCAATGAACAAGCATCTTTATGTGTTATTAGCAAATTATTAAAGCAGAAAACACTTCATCCTTGATTTTAAACCAATTAAATTTAGCAAACACATTCACTTTTGAGTCTCTGTGAGCTTCACATAATCTGTTCCCGTAGGCTACTAAGAAGCTAATTCTGACTTTTTGGACAAAAGTGGTTTAAGAGCTGTAGCCATTTGTTTTTGGATACACATCCCTTTTAGCTTTATGGGGGTGCTGGTTAAGGGGTTCAATTTAGCAGTTATTCATTTTACCTTATCTCCACATAGTTTCATAAGTTTGACATTCATTGACTTTATTTTTGGCTTGTTTATAATGTAGTTCTTTTCCTATTTTTTTTTTCATGTGAAGTATAATAATAATAATTATTGTTATTATTATTACTTAATGCTTCACTTACCAGAAAATAAAGAAGACAGAAATTGTATTATAAATAAAATATTATTATTGTTAACTTCTCACCCTTAGTTACAAACGGCGGATGGCCACGAGCGTGAGGTCCAGCTGTGACAGCCGCATGCTGGAGGTCATCCACCACGCTGTTGGTTCCCAGAGCATCCCATGCTGCGGTCCAAAGTTCCTAAAACACACAAAAAACAGACACCTTTGATGCACAAACTGCAGAGTCTGTCTGTTCATTTCTGAGAAGACAACCACAAGGTATAGTTGATGAAACCACTATTTTGTTGTCTTTCTTCCACCTCCTGTCCAACCGTTACAGTGATGAATGTTTTCTGGTCCCAAATTACAATATTAATACCTAGTAAAGCAATCCAGCGTTGATAAATGAATCCTTTTGCATTTGGAGCGGCATTTGTTTGCTCTCACTCTCCTTTAATCTCATATACAGGAACAGATGAATTAGCTGTCAGGTGCCCTCTGTGCCAAACCTCTTCCTAAGAGAATAATAATTCTGTTATGAAACTATTATCACTGAAACCCGTCCAGACACACATATGAAAGCTGGATATGATGATGCTGTGCCTTGAACCAAGCCTGTCTGTGTGTGTAGGCTGTAGCACAAATGCTAGTTGACTGCAGTAGCGACAGTGTATTTTTAGCTTCTCTGGAGGCAGAAAAATTGAAGAGAAGAGAGAAAGTTGATTTTTTCTGAGAGCAGCATGGCCCCTGTCTTTTTTTTATATCAAGCAGAAATATAGGGTTAGGAGTGCATGTGGTTGAAATACAACAGTATACCTAAAAAAAAAAAAAAAGCAAAATTTAAGCAAATTTTTATTTCAGTTTTTAGTAGAAATAATATAATCAATAAAATAAACATATCCAAAGTCATCATTAAGGTCTTCATATCATCCGGAAAGGGTTTATTTTGCAGTAATGAATGGCTACATTATCCCACTTATTACATGACTACTTGGCAAATAAATAAATAAATGGACATTAAGTATTGATATGAGTGATATTAATTTATTATGTGAGATAAAGGATACCATGGAGTGATATGAGACAGTATAAGAGAATAGTTGCCAGAGACGACAATCTAATATACAGTTCAGCATCATCATGAAAAAATAATGATAGAAGAATTGACCAATCAGAATCGTGTTTTCCAATGCAATGAAGGTAAATCTAACAACAGAATCCGTCGAATCGAAACCTGCCAAACAATACAGTATACATGCGCATTTGAATGTAATCTCAGACGTCATTGATCTGTTATTATGTTGTTCTTTGCTGTGACTGTCAGGCAATATATGTTTAATCAGTTTATGTTCACTTATTATTATACTAACAGCACATCAGCCAGTTCACCTCACTGTAGTCCATCCTCTGGTGACAGACAGATTTATCAAGTGTAGGGATTCAATATTAAACTGTCTCAAAATGCAAGATGCTGAGTCGTCATCTCTCAGGCGGCTGTGCGGCACAAGACCCTTAAACGATGCAATAGGCCTGTTTTACTAAAATAATGCTGCTCCCTGGAAATCACACAGGCAATCTCTTCACGCACAGACCAGCCGCACTCTGTGTGTATGCTGAATTTTTAATTCAGGGTTAGTGACCCAAGAAGACAAAAGGACAAGGACAAGCGGACATGTCAATCCTGAATGGCTATATACTGATCAAAGGAAGTTAGGCAAAAGGCACTTGAATAGAGAACAATATAGGGTCCAAAACTAAAAAAAGTGTTGTTGTTGTTTTATTTTTTTTTTCTCAGTGAAAGGGGTACTTAAAGGGATAGTCCACAAATGAAAATTTCAAATAACAGATTTCAAAAATTAAACTTCTGTCATCAATTTACTCGCCATCATGAAATATTATCTCTCTCTCTCTCTCTCTCTCCCAAATCACTACCCAAATCAATGTTAATCAAAACGTTTGGTCACCAACATTCTGCAAATATATTTTCTTTTATTCTGCAGAAGAAAGAAAGTCATACAGGTTTGGAACGACATTGTGGATGAGTAAATGATGACAGAATTTTCATTTTTGAGTGAACTATCACTTTAATCTCAACAATGTTGATTTGTCAACCTCAGGAATTCAAACTAAAAATCAAAAGGGCTGTTTATGTTCTGTTCATTTTATAAGTTTTAGCTTTGCAGCTGTATTACTGTTACGGAGTCCGACATACAACAACATAATCCTTAAATAAAATACATAACATAACAATTACTTTAGCCTGTTGCATTTCCAGCGATAAACCTTAAATGGTCACACTTCAGTTTAAGGTCTGATTCTCACTACATCTTTTAAATAAACTCTTAATTTGCTGCTTATTAATAGTTAGTAAGGTATTTGTTAAGTTTAGGTATGGTGTACGATTAAAGGATTTAAAATATGGTCGTGCAGAATTAAGACATTAATATGTGCTTTATAAGCGCTAATAAACAGCCAATGTGCTAGTATAAATATTTAAAGCTGCAGTCCGTAAGTTTTGTCTCTTTGTCGCCATCTCTGTTTGAAACCTGCAATTGCAGTTAATTGTGGAATTTTTTTAATTGCGTGGGTCGTGCTCCAGCGCGGATGAATCTAATGTTTTGAGGTGAATGTGTGGCTGTCAGTCACCGCACCGGTGTGGATACTGTACTTAGGAATCACAGGTTCTCACCCACGTCTTGGAATATATGACCCAAATAAGAATTTTCACCAGATATTGTCATCAGAACAAGTAAGTAACAAGTCTGCCACGTTTGTTCTGACCAACTGAGGAAAAAAAGCATTACAATAAATCGTGCTACCAATGGTGATTAAATCTAATGATCGATTAGCTCATATCACATCAAACCGTGCAAATTATTATTATTGTTATACTTTGTTCTCAAATTGTTAATGTTAACAACATCAGCATTGCGTGACTACGTGTATGTAGTGTGTATTAACGTGTAGATTTCAATTTCTGTACAGTCTAATCTCTAATTGTCATACCATTCGAATTTCATATTAAGAAATTATTTTAACCCAAAAAGCAAATTATTCTTCCTTCGAACTGGTTCTCTTTAAAATACAAATCCTGTGGAATACCAGGCTATCTGTAATCAGATGCACATTTAAAACTGGAATAATTTAGTTTCAGTCACATGTGTTTCATAAACTTATAATCCTTTCTGGATTACTATCCGCCATCAAAATGATAAATGTAATTATTCCAACTGCTGTGAGAAAAGGCTGACGATCCACCACCTGCAGTATCTGCACATGCGATAGCCTATTAGCCGGGACTCAAACTTTATATTTACAGACGTGACGTAATGACGCAGCAGCATGCTCGAATTTCCCGCGAAAACCTACCCCTACCACTCAAATTAGAAAACATCATTATAATCTTACCATTGTTTATCGGGCTAAAGTAAGGTGATAGTTTTGAACACTGGCTGGTTATGTACTTGCTCAAATATTGATTTCGGATCATTTTTAACCATAAAAAGTTATGGACTGCAGCTTTAACAGTTAAATATTTGTTTTAAAAAGGAAAGGATAAGGAAATTTCATTAATTATTTTTATTGAATTTTTTCTTACGTGTCATGAATTTTTTGTAATGGGGTGGAAATCAAAAAGGGTAATTATTATTATTATTATTAGTAGTAGTAGTAGTAGTAGTATTCATAGCACTTTATTAAAGGGAACAGTTTTCACTATTAAGTTGCTTATTAGCATGCCTATTATTAAAATATCGGCTGTTTATTAATACTTACAAAGTATATATTCTGCATGACCATATTCTACATCCCTAATCCTACCTAATACCTAAACTTAAAGGAATCATTGGACGCCCATTTTCCACAGGTTGATATGATTCTTTAGGGTCTTAATGAAAAGTCTATAACATACTTTGGTTAAAATTTCTTAATGGTAGTGTAAAACAACACTCTTTTTACCTTGCCAAAATCAGCTCTGCAGACATCAACCCGTTCTGTTGCATGTTGCTTTAAATGATAATGAGCTCTGCTGACCCCACCCCTCTCTTCTGTGGGGTGATGAGCCTTGCTCTGAGAGACTGTTTACTTTAGCCTCCTTTAGCTGCAAAACTTGCTCATTAGCACGTTATTAGGAAAGGTGATTGCAAAGATTCATAAAAAAAACCCTTATACTCACTTCTGCTGTAAATGAAGCTGGTTCACGAATGATTCGCGCGAACATAAACAAATTTAGGTAGATAGGGGGCGTATTGCCTTCACAAACAAAAGTAATCCACTGCGTCTTCAGCGGCTCAGATGTTGGGAGTAAATGACGACTGCTATGTTCATTATTACATCCAACAACAAAACACCTCAATCGCAATGGAGTCATTCTTGTCTACCCATGCTCCGCCGTCGAAACAATGGCGGTTGGACGGTTCACAGCTCACTCAAGGCGGGTCTAAGGTAAGACGGCCATGTCAATCAACTATCGTGGGAGAGGCCTTCGTCCGTGTGATGTCACACAGACAAGAAGCTGAGAACAGCCTGATTTGAAAAAAGGGGATATTATTTTTAGGTATTAAATAAAAACCACTGGGTGGATTTTTACCATTATAGGGTATAGATGTGTACACACACTGCCGAGTGCCAACACACATTTATGTTCAAACAACTTGTAAAAGTGAATTTAGCATCCGATGACCCCTTTAACAACTACTTTACTAACTATTAATAAGCATCAAATTAGGAGTTTATTGCGGCAAAAGTCATAGTTAATGGTTTGTTAATTGCAAGAATTGGACTTTAAAATGAAGTGTGACAATATTTTTAACATTATTATATTATGATTATTATGCGTTTGGTCTTTAAAATTAGTTGATAAACATAATTTTACTATTTTAACTATGCATGTAATAGAATGCTAGTTCAGTGGATTATGGTACACCAAAAAATGTTTATGATTTTAATTGTTAGAGACAGTTGAGGGTAAAGAGCACTGAGGTGGGACCAAGTAAAATGGGAGGAGGGTGGAAAGAGCAATATAGAAATAAAAATAGCTACATTTTATTCTAGGTTGATTTTATGTTAGGTAATAATTATTATGTTATTTGTGCTTGCAGAATGCTTTAAACGTAGTATTTCTGTAAAGTGCCAAAAGAACAAGGTTAGAATGACAAATAGCGCGGTCTTAATCACAAACATCAGATTCAGTCAGGATGACCTTGACAATGTTATGCATCAACCACACTTAACCAGCTGTAAACAGAACACCTGCAGATCCATAACTACCATCCCGTTGGGATGAGAACCTGCCAAACTGGCTCTGGTCTCTCAAGGTGCTAGAGTCACTCACCTCAGTCAACCTCCCACTAAGTTTGTAAGCAGAAAAGCTGGCGCAGTGTCCATCACTTACAAGAGGATTTGGAGTTACATGGCCCGGGGATTTTTAATCTCAGTAATGAAAGATGGAGTTGATAAAGCATCTTTTCGTGAATGCTGATATTTCTGCTGCACCTCCTTGGAACGAGCTAATTGGAATGCACTCCCAGACCCGAGAGCACGGAATACAGCACATCGTATTAAAGCCCCGTCCAGCTCATTTTCTGTCCCTGCTTATATATTCACTCATTTCCTGACCACTGCCCCCCGCTTTGTACGTGTCCCAGTAATGACTTAGAACGCTGCTAAGAAAGGTGGCCTGACAGGTCATTATTGATATTCACAAAGCCCATTTACCTGATGATCTCAGCACAGATGAAGACTAATAAGTGCAAGCTTTACACCAGTATCTATCTATCTATCTGTCTGGCTGTCTGTCTTTCTGTCTGTTATCCATCTGTCCTTGTCTGTCTGTCTGTCTATCTATCTATCTATGCTTTTGTCTGTCCATCTATCATGGTTCGCCAATCTTACTGTCTGTTTAATCAGATCTGTCTAAACACTCAGTGCCATTGACAGGTTTGAATGTATAACTCTGTGTGTTTTCTACAAGTTGTCGATGAAGTTCTTAAACATTAATCATAAGTCCTGAACAGCTCCATCATGGCCCTTAGTCAGCGCTATGTACACAGATTTACATCTCTGCATTTGTATGCATCAGCTCTATCCTTTCTCTGCTCAGTGTTGTTAAATAACCTAATCAACCAGAAGGAGATGGAGGAAATGCTATTCCCGCTTTGATTTAGAGGGGAGTGTTTGTTCAGTAAGGGTAAGTGAAGTAGGTCTAAGCCATTTGCACAGAGATAGATGTGATTGATGGTGAGAGTCCTGTCTTCAGCGTACTAGCTCAGCACTGACGAGAGATTCAAAGGCTAGCCTCAGGCTGGCCATGTCACACTGAAAACCAGCACCAAGACCTGTCCTCCTTCCACCATTCCATTTATTTTCAGTTTGCAGATTGTAATCTGAAGGGCCAGCCACAAAATTCAGGCTGAGGACAGAGATAGCAGCAACTAGAATTGGTGCCCAGACTGATGTGGATTAGTTACGATGGCTCTTGTGTTGATCTGAGATATTTATGCAACCTCTGAGGCATATTAATCAACATTGTGTTTAATAACCCTTTTAAATGTATATTGGGAAAAAAAAAATGTTTCTGACAGAACAAGAAACTCTTCGCACAACATTGCTTCAAAAAAAGAAAGAAAAAAAAGATTCATTTGAGAAAAACTGATTTGTTGCCATATAGCAGACTTTCTTTTTGTCTAATTAGACTTTAATAACATAAAACCCTGTGTAAATCTGCTTGCTTTTCTCATGAGACTTCTGGAAAGCTTGTGTGGTCCAAAATGCAGATCAAAGTCTAATGTGCAACTTGTCTCATGTTTCCATTTTTTATTGAATTTCAGAAATCTTTGTTCCATTTTCAGAGGCTTCGATAAAGCAGTCATTTAGAAATAATGAAATATAGTTTACCATTTACTATTGATTTACCACTGTTAAACTGAAAGTGCTAAAGTATGTACAGTAATATCCCATTACACAGGCTTTTCATTATAGTAGACACTGGCCCTGATTCTGTATTCACAATATCAATACATGTATGCTGTATCTTAACCTTTGAAGACTACAGACTCAGACAAACATGAACCCTGTTATGTTTTCATTAGCAAATACAGCTATGGCTCATACTTTGTGGGGTGGGCTGTCTGTAAGACCATGTTAATATACTAATGCAATGTATTTAATTCATCACATGGTCAAAGGTCATTGAAGCACAACCCCATGCATTTCTCCCTAATAAGAGACTTTCAGCTGAACGGAGCTGTTGTGTGGAAGCTGATAATAGCATTGCAGCATTGATCTTCAGTTCACTGATCACAGCATTTTTGTTGCAAACTCAAAAGTTAATCAGACTGGGAGAAAGCAAAGAGTGGAGGCCGTCTAATGAGGTAGATGTTGAGGAATTCTCACTCTTGGGACTTTTCTGAGTCACAGCTTCCAATAATATACATGGACATGCTGCAAAAAGAAATTCAGAAATATGAATTTGATCTTTGCTAATTAAACCATAGGGAAATCACCTGGGGTTGAAAAGTTTTTTTGAGCTTTTTACCCCCCCAGATGGAGACTAATTGGTGTGGGTTTTAATAAGGAGTGAGTGGATAGGTGTATGCTTGTATCTGAAACTAGGCCAGGTGTAACATTATTTCTGTTAGTACCATTCTTTAATACATAGTAAACTGAAGGAATAGTTCACCCAGAAATAAAAATATATCCTTTCTGATGCTGCTTGTTTTAGAATTCTTCATGGTATACGCATAGATTAACCTGAACTGATTGAAGTGTTCGTTATATAAGGAAAGCTGGTCTGTTTTGTAATGGTGAAAGTAATTTGAGAACTCTACACTTCCTTGAACATTTCCTAGAACAGCATTATGAATCTCTTATCATCCAAGATAAGTTACATGACCTTTGAAAGCTGGACAGGAGGTTCACACTCTCTGAAGGTCAATTACATGGTTGATACAAGGTATTCTCTGCTAGTCTCTTTCGTGTTGACTTGTGGCATTAAATATGTTACGCATTGCTATTCTTGCCAAGAGCTCTCTACTTAGACAGGAAGAGACTATTTGACACACACTGCCATTCAAAAGTGTATTTGCATTTATTTGATTAAAAAAACCCAGTAAAACAGCAAAATGTATTAAATTATTACAAATTATTACGATTTAAAATCATTTTCAGTAGCCGTTATGCCAGTCTCAATGTCACATGATCCATTCTTTTGCTGATTTGGTGCTTAGAAACATTTCTATAAATATCTACAGGTATATTAAAACAGTTGTGCTGAATTTAATTTATTTTTATTAATTACATTAATAAACTACTTACAGATGTAATTAAATGCAGGTATTTTTAAAAATATAAGTACAATGTAAAAACATGTATGTACACAATAAGTGCATTGCATCAAATGATTAATTTCAATTCAAGTACATAGTAGTTAAGGCCATCTAATATAAAGTGGGACAGAAATATTTTGTAACACGTCTTTACTATGACTTTTGATCAATTAAATGCCTCCTTGCTGAATAAACGTATTAAAATCTTACAGATCCCAAACTTTTGAAAGGAAGATTATGTTGTGGCACAATAATAAACCAATGTTTATGACACAAATTCATTTACCACAATAAGGAGAGGTAGGAACACATTTCCTGATGTTCTCTGTTTGTCAATATCAACCACAGGAACTGTGAGACCTTACCACACCAATTAAAATAATTTACACTGCAACACACAAAATGGTGCCCTATGCAATTTTCTGTGCAAACATCAATACAACTCTGTTGCTCCCTTAATTGCATAATTACTCAGACTGATGATGTGAATGATTCTGTCCTTTAGCTTGCCATCACATGCTCTGAACTGTAGATGTGACACTGTAAGCCACAGTAATACAGTGATTTACGTTGATGCCTCCCTTTACCATCACGATAATTAAAGTATACAGCTGTTAACACCATCTCTGTTGAACTCACTACAACATGGACGAGAACACTAGAACAGAAATGTATATGAACACATGTATGACAAAATATGCTTATGAATGGAGATATTCTCTGAATGGATATATGATGCTATTCCTTTCTGTGGGCAGGGATGCCAGAAAACACAACCACTGCATAATGGATCTGTGAGATTAATGGAAGGAGACCTTGTTTACTGGCTTATGGCTTCAGAATAGCCCTTTCAAAGTGAAGCATCCAGCCAAAGCGTCGTAAAAACCCTCCTTTATACTCTTGGACGTTATTTTGCACTGCTGCATATGTGCTATAGATACGAAGAACAAAGACAGTCTCTGATGGAGGCATGCCAGCATTGCTCCCACCAGGGACTGTAGATCCATTTGACCAGAACTCAATGCATTAATTTCCACATCATTACATCCCATAAAAACCGGCCATCACATCCTAGAAGTAAATATAGAAGTAAAACTGTCATTGTGTTACTTACGATATGATTTCTTTGAAATATCTCAGTTGGAAAGCACTGGAGACAACAGAAGCAGGATATACAGTTATAAAACAAATATAGTTAACGCAATATTACGCAAGCCACACCGCTGTTCCTGAATGAATTATTAATGTAATGCTCATTCATAAAGACTTACACACTAGTTGACTTGTTTTGTTCCTGAATGAATCAATGTTTTTGAAAAATCAGTTGGGTGAGTAATTCAATGACTCATTTATAAAGACAGTTACTTTTGTTACTAAACAAATCAATGCTTTTGAATGAATTGGTTGGAGTGAATGCTTCAAAGACTTTTTCATCAAAATAGGCTGCATCTGAATATACATACTTCTCTTTACTGTATAGTAGGTAAAAAGCAGCATGTGAAAAGGGTAGTATGTCAAAATTCACAGTAATAATAATAACATTATGCAAAACATACTCTACTTCCAGCGATATTCTGATATTACTACAACAATATGTGAACAGCAGAGAAGCGACATAACTTACATTGGAAGTTACATGACAATGACAACACGACAAATGTAGTAGGTCTGGGTTATTTCATGCCATACACATTGATACTATGTATACTGAACATCCTTTTTAACGGTTGTGATATAAGTATATATACAAAAAAAGTACAGTATACGATTTTGGATGCAGCCATAGTGACTCTCATTACTGCATGAATCAGCGTTTTTGAACAAATCGATTGAGTGAATGATTTAGTGTCTCTTTCCTAAAGATAGGCACTTGATTAAATATTGGTCATTTTCCCAATTTTAACTTGAATATTTAACTTTGATATTTTAAAATAGCCTGATGTATCCTCAGGCCGTGACAAATCAAAAATGGCTTGGTTAATACAGGATGTGCTCTACGTTCTCAGGTTATTCAGTGTGGTTCTACGCTAGAGGTTATGTCCTTGAACAAGGGAATGTAATACAGCAGACATTCCTTCTGACCTGATACGATTTCTTGTCTCATCTAACATTTTCTGGCATTTTACAGACAGCAATACACTGAGTGCTTACTCCAAAGTCACATTTTAATGTATTCGGCGGCAGATTAATATGACAGAAGGAAAGAACTGCTGACATGCGGGGATGTTTGGTATCGGCAGCAGCAGAGGTGCGGTGTCAGTGATTCAGAGCACAAGGAGTGACTTTGCAGAGAAACCTGACACCTGGCTGGCTTCTTAACCCACTGTAGCTGCACTACCAGTGTCATCATGACACTTGAACAAGCAGAGAGTGAAGATAAGAGACTGGATACAAGGCCAGAGTGAGACAGAAACAGGTGCAGAGAAGAAACAGCAGTGCGATATAAATAAATAAACGGACAGGTCTGTTCTGATACGGTTGAGGACAGCAGAGAAAACATTGCGTAGTAATAATAATACAAATTCAACTAAACAAATAATCATAAAGACATTTAAAAGCTTATTCAGTAGGTCCTGTTTCACATGAATAATTTTGCTTTGTTGGTTAGGGCTGAGTAAATTTTCCCCTTCTGGTTGTGTTTAGCATTTTAATGATCCTGATAGCTATTCTTATATTTTTATTCTGCATGAGAGTGTATTTGTACAGCACTTCCCGTCCTCCATGCTACTCCTCCAACACTCTCAGGGTCCTGTTGTTAATTTTTAAATTAATGTTTTATTTAAGCTGACTGTGGCATCTCCACATGTCGCCTGCGTCAGGCAAAAATGTTGCTCTAGAACACACTGGACAGATTACAGCTGTCGGCCAACTAGCGTGCATGCTCTGTGCTTACGTGAGAACATAACTCTCCCATACCAGCAGGTGGCAGTAGTCTATATTCGGCATTGACACGGGGTAACAGAAGAGCTAAAACTGTGGATATGCAAAGCAAGCAGCGCTCATTATTGACAAATTTATGTTTTTTTTTTTTTTTTTTAAATCATGTCTGCTAAGTTGCAAATTGCCAGCCCTTGGTCACCTTCTTGTGGATAAAGAAAGACAAAAACAGATCGAATGACAACAAGGGCCAGTTTACTAACAGCTTGCGCCAGCGCAAACCGTCTTTTGGCGTTAAAATAGTACTGTCAGGATTATTATCTTATTATTGCTCCTGACCTTATTGAATATACATTTGTAGGAGTTTCCCTTTCAGATGCAAACTTTATGGGAGGAGAGTATTCAAATGGATCAAGCAGCGAGATTTACTAACGTTTGCGCCCGTCAAATTACTGGTGTTTGTACCATTATTTAACGCCCAATACAGCATGTCTTAAACTATTTTGCGCTTGAAATGACTGCAATATTGTTGCCAGGAGGAGGCACCGCAGAGAACAGAGAGCGCGTTGTAGAAGGGAGAGGATTTTTCCACACATATTAATTTATTTAGAATGCCAGAAGAACACATTATCCGAACATATCGTTTGCCAAGCCATGTTATTATTAATTTGCTTCAGGAAATAAAAGACGTCTTGGAACCCTCAACTAGGAGTCAAGCAATACCAGGTCTATCAAAACTTCTTCCAACCCTTCAGTTTTTGGCCTCCGGTTCTTTTCAATGTACTGTGGCTTATTTATTTCTTTATTTTTTTATTTGTGACTATGCTAATTTGCACTGCTCTTGGTATATTGCGTTGGTCGATATGTAAATGAGATGTGTCTATGTTCTTTAATTTGTGCATTGTTAGTAAATCACCCGCAGAAATTTCCACGTCCATCGGCGCTGTTTTGGAATTGTGCTCTCGCACTAATTTGCCGTTTAGTAAAACTCGCCCCAAGTGTCTGTGCATTCTCTCTTTACTTCGTCATTGGTTTTCTTTCATCAGTTCCATTTTTCTTTCTTGTATGCTCATTTGCTAAGCTGAATAGCCAATCAGAGTTCTCTTTCTTGCCGACGAGTTCTGTTGCTGATTCGACATGCAGAATTGACTTAAAAACAGCTAATGGCATCCAACTACAGTCAACGGTGCGGAACACACCGAAAAAACTAAAGCTGAGAGACGCTCAAAAACCACCCAACATTGCCTGATGGCTGACCGTCGGCTTGGTCTGCCTCGTAGATTGCTCCCCCACTGCTGAAATGTCAGCAACACAGCAAAAAAGAAATCATATCTTGCCTGAGATGTGAATGTGAATTTGCCATCTCTATTGAACGTGATTCAAAAAAAAGTATTGTGTGTACCACATGCAGGTCTAATAAACATCTTTCTGTTGGGTGGTCCTCATGGGCTGCAGGCAAAAAGAGTGAGGTGTAGCCCAATTCACAAAAAAAATTGTTCTTACTTTTAAGTGAACCAAGAACCAATTGAATTTGAATCAAAATCCTATGAATCAGAATCAGTAAATCTGTGTTGATTCCCAGCCTTATTGTTGGGTCTATTCACTTCATGGTATTAATAAATGCCCCACCACTTGATGCCCATTTTAAAATCTACATTTTTTTACATATGCAATTCTGAATTGATGTAATTCCATTACAGATTATATCTTTATTATATTTGTTTGAATACTTGTGGAAAAGAACAAACAGCATCAGTTCTGGTGGATATATCATTAGCAGTCAGGGGAGACATGTAACCTCTGACCAAACCATTGAACTATAAAAGCAGTGGAAACACAAGCTTAAATAAATCTCTAACACTGTAGATTGAGTGGAAGTGAGTGGGAATTCAGCTATTGAGTAAAGCAATGTATTAAGTAGACTTAATCAAATTGTGGAGGTCAAAGATGCCGTGAAGGTGTCTGTAATGAGTTTTATATGCACTCAAAAGTTAAATTAGTTTATGGTGTATTTCCGAAGGCTCTAAGAGGACCCTTTGACTGCCCACATCAAATACTTTCATACACAAAAAAGTTATGGATAGTTCTTTGTTTATCTATACATGGTGTCAGATTGCATAATTGAAATATATATCTGCTATTTTGATTCATCTGTTTAATGTGTTCATGTTTATTCCTCTGAGTAAAGCTAGTGATGATGTACAGTGCCTTGCGGAAGTATTCATACCCCTTCATTTTTTTTCACATTTTGTTATGTTGCTGCCTTATGTTAAACTGCTTTAAATTACTTTTTTCCCACATCAATCTACACTCCATACACCATAATGACAAAGCAAAAGTTTTTAACATCTTTGCAAATTTATTAAAAATAGAAAACTTAAATGATTCCATTGCATAAGTATTCATACCCTTATCTGGGACAAATGAAATTTAGCTCAGGAGCATTCATATCGCTTGTAGATGTAACTATACTTTGAGTGAATTTAACCTGTGGCAAATTCAATTGAATGGGTATGATTTGGAAAGGCACACAAGTCTTAATAAAAGGTCTAACAGCTGAAAATGCATATCAGAGGAAACCCAAGCCCTGAGGTCAAAAGAACTGCCTGTAGAGCTCAGAAACAGGATTGCATCAAGCCACACATCTGGGGAAGGATTTCAGAAAAATTCTGGCCGTGCATTTGGCTGCTCCTCACACAGCTACAGACCTGTTACCCTTAATGGAAGAAGTTTGAAACAACCAGGACTCTTCCTAGAGCTGGCCTCCTGGCCAAACTGAGCAATTGATGGAGAAGGGCTTTGGTTAGAGTGGTAACCAAGAACCTGATGGTCACTCTAGTTGAGCTCCATGATCATATGTGGAGACAGGAGAAACCTACAGGAGGACAAACATCACTGCAACACTCCACCAATCTGGGCTTCATGCTGGTGTGGCAAGAATCAATCCTCTCCTCAGAGAAGACACATGAATACACACTTGGAATTTGCAAAAAAAGCACCTAAAGGACCCTAAGACTGTGAGAAACAAGATTCTCTGGTCCGATGAACCTCAAGCATCATGTTAGAAGGAAACCAGCTCTGCTCATCACCTGCAGAGTACCAACCCAAAAGTAAAGTGTGCTGTGGGACTGTTCTTCAGTGGCAGAGACTGAGGGACTCATCAGAGTAGAAGACAAGTTCAATGCACCATATTGAGATAGCCTTAAAGAAGTACAGAGTGTTCAGAACCTCAGACTGGGCAGAAGGTTTACCTTCCAACAGGACAATGACCCTAAGCACACAGCAAGAGCGGCTTACAGACAACTCTGTGAATGTCCTTGAGTGGCCCAACCAGAGCCTGGGCTTGATCCCAATCAAATATTTCTGGAGAAACCTGAAAATGTGCATCTGCCCCCATCCAACCCGACAGAGCTTGAGAGGTGAAGAGGTGAGGAGAAGAATGGCAGATAATTGCCAAATGCTGATGAGCAAAGCTTGTCGCATCATATGCAAAAAGTCTAGAGGCTGTAAAGGTGCTTCAGCTAAGTACTGAGTTAAGGGTATGAATACTTATGCAATGTACTTATTTCAGTTTTTTTATTTTTAATAAATTTACGAAGTTGTGACAATTCTGTTTTTGCTTTGTCATTATGGTGTATGGAGTGTAGATTGATGTGGAAAAAAGAGTAATTTAAAGCAGTTTAACATAAGGCAACAACATAACAAAACGTGAAAAAAATGAAGGGGTATGAGTACTTTCACAAGGCACTATACATATCTGTCTGGGCTGAGATGAGATGGATGCTTGCATGACCATGCAGTGTAAATCTGCCTTGAGGGTCTTGCAGAACAGAACAGCTTAAGTCCAGCAAAGCACACTCATTATGACAAATAATGGCCCACACTTCAATCCAGTCTGCTATTCATATGACTGTAGTTCTTATTCCGCTGATCTACACAGCCACTCACAAAGGCAAAATGGTTAATACTTCTCTCACTTGTAATGCTGTCGTTTCAGACTGTTTGATTTTGGAATGGGATAAAATACATGAAACTGAGCTGAATTCATTCCCAAGAGCCGAGGGACAGATTGAATAGAAAAGATTGATTGCTCTTGCGCTGTGTGAGATTAAAATTCATCCTTGACTTAGCTGTGTTCTATTTTTTTCGAAGTTCCAATACAAATTCCTTAAGCTCACTTGTGAATTAACATGTTACTGCTTCCGACTTTGTGCACAGCTACTGGGATATTATACAGCACAAGGAATAGTTAACATTTAGTTAAAGGATAGATTGCCAAAACTGAATGTCATCATTTGAAGGTGAGTAAATGACGACAGTATTTTCATTTTGGGGTAACTAGCATTTTAACTGAAGTTAAAGGCTATTTTACACATAAATCTTGCATGCTATATACTGTGCATTATTGTAGACATTATACAACTTATATAACAACACCAACATGTGTTTTTTGTCATATTTGCTGTTATTGGAAAACAGAACTACCATATCACATTAGGGAGGACCACTATCGTGTACTGCCTCAGGGCTTCCAACTGCTAAAAAGTTGGGCATCCATCTTGCAAATCCCCACAGAGGATTGTGGAAATCTGGATTTATATTTTTCAGCAGTGAAGGTTCTTCTCCTCCCTCTGGTCCTCCCTGGGGCCCATCATACTGTAACATAAGTTCTCCACTAGAGTTGTTTTTCCCATAGATTTTTTGGAGAGTCTCCAATTCCCTCATTAAAAGAAATACTAATTAGCATTCCTTGACAAAACATTTTAAATGTGCTTCATGACCTCATTAGGGCACAATAAGAGTATTTTCTAGAAATCTGAGCTGAATTTGGTCCATCTTTGCAAATTGGGAAAAACCAGTTCCGTCATTAATCAGTAACTAAATAGGTGTAAAGCAATATTAACATTCTAGCAACTACTATTGGCTAGCATGAATCTCTTATTAATAAATTGATAAGTAATAGCACTCAGTTGAATGCAGTAATTCATTATGAGCTAATCAATAATTAATATTTTTCATGCCTCCCTGAGAAAGAAACTATATACAGTTTTATAATTAATGTGAAAATAATGCAGGAAAATGTAACAAGTTAAACACGACTTTAACATTTAGGGCCAGATCTACCAGCGCAAACCATCTTTTGACGTTAAAATACTGTCAGGATTTGCTAAAGACGCGCAGTGAAGAATTAGCACTGAAAAGGCATGGACACAGTTATTTTTGCACCTGACCGTATTGAATATGCATTTGTTGGAGTTTCCCTTTCAGACGCAAAATTTATGAGAGGAGAGTATTAAAATGAATCACGCAAAGCGATTTACTAACATTTGCGCTCGTCAAATTACTGGTATTTGTGCCATTATTTAATGCCCCAAAAAAGCATGTCTTAAAGCAGGCGCAAATTTGCGCTGCTCTTGGTAGATTGTCAGTAAATCACATGCAGAATTTTCCATTGGCACTTTTATGGAATTGCACTCTAATGCTAATTTGTCCTGTCTAGTAAATCTGGCCCTTAATTGCTTACATAATTAATAATAAAAGTGGGTTACCATGATATTCAATGAAAAAGGTGAATGAAGAAAAAATTGGTGTAGCTAAATAAGCGTTACCTTTTTTATTATGTATTATGCAATATCTTTCATGTCCTCATCTTCCCTTTTCCCATTCAAACCACCCATCTCACTTCACACATATTTATCATGCAAAAATTTCTATGCATCTAAGACATGTTGAGTTTGTGTTGCTATTTGCATAGCTTAGCAGCTGTGTGCAAACAAGCTAGGAGCATGTAAATGGCATATGGAAGTACTCGCAGTAAACGCTCCACACTGGAAATGCTCTACAATGATGGGATTACTCCAAAGAGCAGAAAGAAACACATGGAAAAGAGAAAAAGATTTAGTGTGGATTTACTACACGTTTTGGCTCATTTGCTTGCATTACTCGCACCCATACAAATGCTAAAATCATGTCACATAAACAAGCCACAATGCCAAGGGTTTGTCTCAGTCTCTGTGTCAGACATTCGTGGATTTAATTGTGAGTTGAACGTATCGGTCGCGCTCCCACACAGCTGTAAGTAGACTCTTTGGAGTATCGCAGCAGCTATAATTGAACACATGCAAGATATGAGGATTTTCTGATGATATCAGATCAGTCTCAGGCGTAAAGGTTACATCCTGTTTCAAATGTGGACGTATCCTATTGATTTCTTAATGAGAAGATAAAGAACAGCCTATTAATAGATATTGTTCTGGGTTTACAATGGAATGTTTTGCAGATGTGTGCCACCCCTCATCGCGACTGAGAGAGAAGAGCAGATATTTTATTCTTTGTAAAAATTTTAAGGCTCCACAGAAGGCGTTAAGAAATGAATTACTGTTCCAAATTGTGAAATGATTTTAACACACAAGGCTGCTGAGGCTCATGGATGTCAAATCAAACGTAGTTTCTTCTCTTAACATACTGTTCTAAGCATGGAAATGGATGGGCTTAGGTGTCTTCCCCTAGAAATATAAATTATCCATGTGTCAGGGTTGCTAGGTTTGCTCTGCCTAAAACTGATAAAACCATGGGGTGATAAACCTTTTTGCTTTCAAGAAGACAGATGGACAGATAGATATCAAGTAACAATTTTTTTTTTTAACTTATTTACTTATTTACTTACTTTTTTCCCCACAGTCATTCAGAAAGCTCTTGTATAATGAGAGATGTTATTATCCCTGTGGGTGGGATGTATAGGCACATGTCCCTCCATTTGTGCTGTGCTGATGGAGTCAAACTAGCAGCAAATCTATTTCGTACAGTTTTAATGTACTGTCAGTTAATGGGCCGCATGAGTAAAACACATTATAGTCCATTGCAGTTTGACTGGACACAAAAAAAATTATATTGTTATATGAAATTATAAAATTATATTGTATACAGTAAAGAGCAATACTAGTACAGGGAAGTTGGAAAATTTCAAATAAAAATATTTGTACATTTAATATATATCTATCTGTCTGTCTGTCTGTCTCTCTGTGCTTCCTATGCTTTATCAGTAAATTTCTACAAAAGATATGTAACCTGCACTTTCATAATATTTTCAAATATTCTTATTGCACTGATGGTATCACTTTGATTCCATCACACTGCATTATTATTTATATTGTATATTGTACACTGTGTATAGTATATTGTTGACAGTGAAGTAACTGTATTATAGTGTGTCATTATAATGTTATTATCTATCTATCTATCTGTCTATCTATCTACACAGGTATCTGTCTACTACATATATTATAACATTGCTAACTGATCTTAGGCAGTTTCTAATAGACTTGTAATGACAATGATTAGGACCCTTTAGTGAGTTTTGTGGCTATTATTTAATGTAACTCATTTTTAAATACTCAGCAAGAAGGTTAATTGTGTTTTTACAGTACATCTAAAAAGCAAAGAAATCAGTTTTATTGTGCATTAATGTAATTATAGTTCGTTACATAGCTTGACCCTAATTAGCCAAGCAATTTCAAAGTCATTTCTATAAATACGTATCTGCTAGCTTGTACATCTATGGCAAATACCTTATTTTATATCCACTCTATGCCTACTGCTTTTGTGCTTATGTTTGCTATATGTGCTTCCAAACATGTTAACCCCTGTAAGATGTGGTAGAGTGGTACAGAGTGCAAAGATAGGGGGAGGCACAACAACTGCTAGACCTCTGGTGTTAATTAAGTCCAAGAACTGCTGATCAGCCTGGGTCTCTCTTGAGCCGCACTCTCTCTGCAGGAGCAGGATGTGCCACTGAAACACTGCTGTGCTGGAAAGGACAGTCTTTCCATTCAATTCATCACATCCACAGCCTCATGGTGCTTTCAGACCATGTTTGTGCACCTTTGTAAGTTGGTGTGTGTTTGTGACAGCCATTGTGCTGCCTTATCTAAAGCTGTAAGACTCCTCTGACACTCATTTAGCAGTGTTCAGAGTTTGAGTAGATGTTCACAAGCAGACAGGAGATACATGATGGCTGGACTCCCGGATTGATCTGAGACTGCTGATTAGCCATCCGTCCTAGTAAAGGAGACTAATTTACTTCAGGATTGAGTTCAGGATTGTTGCTATTTCTGCTTTTATGCTTTTTAAGTGTTTACCAGCCATATATATCAGGGCAGTGTCATGTAATTTTGTCTGTCCTGCATCACCAAAGACATTTATGTTGAGACATTTTCCCCTTATTTTGGAGGATTCCATTAAAGCCTTGGCAATCATTGGCTATTAATGTGGTTTGAATTACACAAAAACATTGAAGACCATTTTCACCTAAGAGCTAAAATAGAATTGCAACTATTTCTCACTTTTCTCACCATTGTGACTTTATTTCTTACTTTAATCTTTATCAAAAAATGACCTTTTTTATTATTCACTTTGAGATGGAAACAGGCTTTCATACGAAACATGTTTGTTATATTGTCTTTGTTAGTATATTAGTAATAATTACATCCTACTATTACGGTATCTAGATATTTTTGAACTCCTTTTGCTTCCCACCTAAAACAGAAGTAAATAATTATTAAATGATGGAATTTTCATTAGTTTAACACTTTAAAGTTTAGCCAAGGGAAAGTGATGGAATCCTTGGAATGATATCAAATAAAAAATACATAATAAAATAAAAATGTTGTTGCACAGTTTTGTTTTGTTTTTTTTTTGTTTTTTTTTTTAAATAAAGTACTCTTAAAAATTGCAGTGTAACCAGGAATGTCCATTAAGACGAGAAATATTGTTCATTTTGAATTCATGTTATCTTGTCTTCTTTTTCTAACAGAAAAAAAGAAAAGAAAAAACTGGCATGAAAGAACAGCTTGTCTCTTTCTTTCAAAGCTGGACTTGTGTTTTTAGTGTGTTTCTTTGTAGTACAAATTTTTCTTCATCCAGTCAGACATGTGTACTGGTTTCATCACTCCAGTCGATTTCTGATGCAGGCAGCCCACATCCACATACAGAAAAATCCATCCATGTAGCCTCTCCGGCTCTCCCTCTTTCCACAACTCAGGTTGCATTAATTCATTTCTGGATTCCAAATCTTGTGCGACTTTCACCTTGCATGTTTTATTCGCCCCTAGACCCAGGCAAACACCAAGATATTTATAGGCCTAAGATATTTTACACCAGCAGTACGAAGCCCAGGCCTCACAGATTGTTGAAATCAAATGATGTGTGGTCTCTCCCTGAATCTATTGAGTTTCTAAACCCATTCTGAAACTGGAAATCTTGAGAGAGCGGGCAACCCTAGCAAACGCTGAAACGACACACAACCTTGTCGTACATTTGTTTCAATTATTTATTGCGGTAGTTTGACAAACTATGCACTCACTCACATAGACACTAACCGAATCCCTAACATGCCCGAGTCTCGCTCTAGGCGTTTTGTGGCCAAAACAGTAGCATGACATCGCTGGCAATGCCCCAGTTCCTTCACGTCACGTATAGCCGGTTTCAATGTAGTCTCGAGCCCATTTCAGACACAAGAACTCAAGGCAAGAAAGATCTGTTTTCGTTCATTTCATTCTGTTATGCCGATAATTAAAGTAATGGCCAATAATGTTTGATGAAGCATTTCATTTGCTCTAATAAAGTCTTCCCTGCATTTTCTTTTCCACCAAGTAAGCACAAAAGCCCATAATGACTGTAATTGCACAGGCAGAACTGAGGCTCAGAGCAGCTGAGGATACTCACAAGTAATAGTGTGCCCTTTCTCCCGCGGCCAAACTTCAGTAATCCCGAGACTCAATAATCCTCGCGGACCGGGGGGGCGAGAGCGTGGAAACGGAGGATGAGGATGTGTTTCTCAGATTGCCAGGGGACGTCAGGGGCTGTGAGAGGCAGCTGCTGGCATCCAGACCACGTGGGCAGTCACGTCCTCAGCAGGCGGCTGTGGAGACAAGAGGGGTCATCTGTGAGAGAGAGAATGGCTCATTCTCATCTTCGGACAAAGGCGGGCATTGAGAACCAGGGGACGAGGGGAGGGCAGGGTTGGAGTAGGCGTCATTCATAACCAGAGCTAATTTATGGTGGGAAATATGGATAAATATAAATGAAGAGTTCAGATGCAAAAGCCTCTAAGTGCCGTCTGAAATTTTCTTCTAAAATGAGCCTTTTTTTTATGCTCCTATATTTATGTTCAGTTATTTCACTTTAACTGCATAAAAAAGGACCTATACTTTGCCATTAGAGTAAAATTATTGAACCTAAGCATAGGAGCCTGATAAAAATTCAAATTTTAGATGAAAATTTCAGACGGCACTTAGAGGCTTTTGCATCTGAACTCTTCAAATGTGGACTGTACTGTAAATTGTGCGTTCACACTGCACCAAAACTGGTTTGTAATTCAAATCAAATGTTTTGCAGGTGATGAAATCAGTTTTGTTTGTTCAGACAGTGTAAGATCAGAGGTAAACTGTGTGTTACACATTATGTGTTACTGTACATATGCATCCCAAAGGATGAAAAAAAAGGTTGAAATCCACTCAAGCGCATTTTCAATAATGTTATTTTAATCAGATTTCAATCCACATATAAATTTAGTTTGGATTAGTGCTGCTGTTCAACATACAAACAAAACCAATTTGAGTCAGATATGCCTATGAATTATTGTGCCCTGTTTAAGATACATTTCATATTGGTACATATCAATGAATTATTATTTTTATTTATTTATTTATTTATTTTTTGGTTCTTAGGTCTTTAGTGTGGCCATTTATTCATTTTTAAGTTTTCTAAAACCTTCAGAAAGAGTGTTTTTTCGACACCGAAATCTCTTTGACATCCGCCTACATTATAAATAGAGTTTCCTCTAGCACCAGCTTCAAGGGAACCACGTTTTGATTTGGATTTTCCACCTGCTGTTGCCTGTACTCTTTGTTGGAGGCCGAATACCTGCTGAAGTCTGAGATCTTATTTGATGCTGTCCATTTATATCAGTTATTGATGAAGGTAGGAACGTATTCTGTGTCGGTTAAGAAAGTTTTATGTAGCTGGCCTTGAGCTGTCTATTGATTGAGTGTAATAGGCGAAATGACACTGATCAAAAAGCGATTGAGTGGAATTCATTTCCTTTAACAGGTTATTGACAGGACCACAACAGAGGCGTATAATTTCACTATGATCCATTCTGAACTTTAAACTAATTTAAAGATAAAACAAGTACAGTAGTTTAAGCTGATGCTAAAAAGCTGAATATTGTGTTTGTGTGTTTTTTTTTTTTTTTGGCTTTCATTCCATGTCTTTTAACTTCAAAGCCATCTACAGAATATAGTTTACTCCAAAAAGATTTCATCAGTTTTGTGTAATTAAGTGCAGTATGGCTCTGTTTCAGACTTTTAAGGCATCATATGCATGCTTCTGCCATGAAGTCTGTTTAATGTGTGCTGGAGCAATGGTTCTTAACTAGGGTTGCAAAGGGGCAGAAAATTTTGATCAAAGTTCCTGGAAATTTTCCAAATTCTTCTGAAAGTTTCCAAAGGCCCTAAATAAAAAGAAAATAACTAAACTGAGTTCATTTCAAAATTTTATATAATTTCAGGATATCAGACATTTTCAGTTTTAATTTACATGACTTTTCCAGTCATTTATAATTTACTGGATTAAGATGAAGGATAATGTTTTATCTTATTTAAAATCAAGACAGTTTAAATTTTAAATAATCTTGGCTCCCTTGGAAGTTTGTTGAGGCACCCTGGGTACCTCAAAAATGGCCATGGCCATTTGTAAATTTAATGTGTCTGGCTTGTGGTGTCATTTACTTTCAGTTATTTTTAACTGTACAAAACTGCTCGTTATGCTGCTTGAAACTGCAAACGGGTATTTTTTACCATAATATATTAATGTATTGACTTAATTATAAACACACTGATTTGTAGTGCATAGAGTTTTACTGTTTACTGCACTCTGATATTCTTCTCGTTACTTCTCTATAGCGGATAATGAAACGGAAGACTCGCAAATTCACAGAAAACAGTTTACTTCCGCATTGAAAAATAAGGTGGATAGGATTCCTACACAGTTTAAAAAAATAATAATAAATTACGGACTTTTCTGTTAACCCTAAAACTCAAAGCAATGAAGTGAAAAATTCAAAATAAAGGTAAAACACCTGCAAAAAAATAAAAACAGAAAAATCCTTTATATTAATACAGTACAGTGTGTCCTATTTGTATGGATTTTTTTTTTTTTTTTTTTGCAGTCTAGGGAAGGCAATCCCAGAATGCATTGTCACAAAAAAAAAAAAAGATCAAGATGGCAAATGGCAGAACAAATTTTGGTTACACATATTCAGACAATTTTATACCATAGACGCAATACTCAAACCTAAAAGCACATGTTTGATATTTCATGTTTGCATGATCTTGGCAGGCTGAAAGCAGCTGCTATTTTCATTGTTTTCACAAAACATTTAATGTTAATAATAGTCTACTGGTGTTATACTTTTAGTTATTTTGAATTTAAATTGCCTTGACCTTCTTTTTTTAGAACTTTTTTCATTTTATTTTTTGAATAGGATATGTGCCTCCATATTTCATGCATCTTTTCTGAAAATATATTTAACAAGTGAATTTGTTTTACATTTACACCATATTGACAATTTCATGTATGATAGTCTTGAAAGATGCAAGCGTGATGCACTTTCTTTAGCTACATAGTTAAGGCTTTTTCACACTGAACGTGAAAATCGGTGCGAATGTTTGGCGCGATGACGCTCTTGAATTGAAACAGTAGCTCCCTATTGAAAGTTATTTATCTTAATTTAATTCTGTATATTGAGCAGTGAATGAAGTATGAATGAAGCCATATACGAGATACATAGGCTACATGAAGATTAAATGCATTGTTGGTCGGCGCCACCTAGCATGCAGGTGTGAATTAGCAGAAGGCGATCAATCGTTTCGCGCTCGGTGTGAAAGCAATTTCGTCGGCAATTCGCCTTGCTTTTTCGCATCTCGCTCAGAAACAGCCTTGTAATAAAGAAAATGTTACTTGAATTATGCAGTTACATTTTTATGTTGACTAGTGAAATGTAAAAAAAATTGAAATCTTCGAAGGTTCTGAAAAAAATGCGATTTAATTTTTTTTACCACAGCCTATGTTATGTATTTTTAGAGTTACATAACAAGAGTAATGCATTCTTGACAGCTGATCCCAGAAGACTGTTAAACCAGTGTCCTGGGAGTCAATTCTTGTGCGCTCATGTGCTGACAGTGAGAGATGTTTGACTGGATGTGACCTGTGACGGATGAGGGGATTAGTATTGATCAAGTGTGCAAGCCCACAGACACGGGGGATGAATCAACAGTCCATTGCTTTCTGTTGCAGTGTATTCATACAGCCCCCACTCCACCCTGCAGTCAACGCTACTTACCACATCAACCGCACCATAAATCCAGTGGGAAAGGTGTTTGTCGGTAAGAAATGTCAACCTTAATATCTCAATGATGCTCTATTGCTCCTGGACAACTGCACACATCTGCATGTCAGAAATGTACAGGCCTTATACAGTCAATGTTTGTCTCCATGGAAACTATTCCTATGGCTAGTATGAAGGGAATATGTGGGGGATGATGGGGGGGAGGGAAAAAAGGATACTTTGGGGACAAAATCAAATCACTATCCTTTTTTTGAGACTCTTGGTAGAAAAAAAGATTTGAATGTATGTCAATGTAAATTCATAGTGTAATTCTGAATAAATATTTGAAATGCTGCAGTTAAACACTGTAGTGATCCAGTATGGCATCAAGTTCCGTTACATTTACAAATCAAGAGTCAATTATCTCGCGATGGTTCCTTCAAACATTTCTGTCAACAGACACGTTGGGAATGTCAAAATTGCATGTTGCGCGCGTTTACACTGTAGGCGGAAAATGCAAGAACGCACTACAGACAATAGAGCATCTGCTAAATGTTTGATGTGTGCGGTAAAGTGATGCTGTTGATAATGGCTGGGTCCACGTGTACAAGAAGACATCTGTCATTTACAGGAAAAATGGTAGGTTTTGTACTGAAAGAGAATTCATCACCCATCTTATTCTCATGTTATGATTAATTCAGGCAAACCCACACGAAGTAAATGCTTCTTTATTCTGTAGTCAGCAGCCCACATCAATAATTCACTTCTGACCTGAACTTGTCTCTATAAAGTTTTGGAAGTGACTATAGGAAAAAAAACAAAAAAAACAGCAGAAACTGAAGCCATAAAACCTTACACTCATATTTGAAGCTTTGCAACTAATCACTTAGTCTGATATAGAAATAGTTAAAATATAATTTGATATTGATATCTGATGCTATTTTTAAAATGTGTTTTAATATAAATAATTAGAATTCAAGTTTAAAATATTTTTATTATATTTTAACAATTTTTATTTTATTTTTAACAAAGATTTAAATTGATCAAAAGTGTCAGTAAAGACATTTATAATGTCAAAATATTTCTATTTCAGATAAATGCTTTTTTTATTTAATCAGTTTGTATTCATAAAAGAATCCTGAAAAAAAACTGTTTTACGATTTCCACATCAATATTAAGCAGCACAACTAATTTCAATATTGATAATAAGAAGAAATATTTATTAATCACCAAATCAGCATTTTAGAATGATTTCTGAAGGATCTTGTCACTCTGAAGACTGCGGCCGGCTGCTGAAAGTCCAGATTTGCCAGCACAGGAATAAATTGCATTTTAAAATGCATTAAAATAGGAAACAGTTATTGAAAATTATAAAAATATTTCACAGTATTACCTTACTATATTTGTAATCAAATAAATGCAGCCTTGGTGAGCATAAACGACTTTCAAAACTTTAAAAAACATTAAAAAAAAAAACATTACCAACTCCAAACTTTTGAATGTAATTATATTATGTTATATCATATTATACATAACGGCAAAAGCTGGTGAAGATTCAAGACTAACGAATCTGTGTGGTACACTGTCAGTTGTGTATAAGCAATAATGAGGACAAGCAATAATGTCACAGAAACTGCATATATAAGAACTACACAGGAACAAATTATGTTTAAAATAGTTTCAAAGGCAGGTTTATCATGCCTTATTTGCTGAATTTTTCCCCATCATTAGCATTTCTGAACAAGTTGTGAAGCTGTGAATAATAACAGTGATGCTCATCATTAAATGTTTTTTGGATTTAATTGTGTAGTTTGTGTTAAATAAATGAAAGAGGCACAAAATCACTTTCACAGACTCTTAAATTAAATGAACCTCTTGGTGGAATGACCTGCCCAACTCAATCCGAGCAGCTGAGTCCTTAGCCGTCTTCAAGAATCGGCTAAAACACATCTCTTCCATCTTTATTTGAGCCTCTAACTCTAGCACTCTCTATTCTAATTCTATTCTTAAAAAAAAAAAAAAAACTTGTCCCTTTTAGACTTGCACTCTATTCATTTGCTGCTGGTTTTTCTTAAAAAAAACAACAACAAACAAACAAAAAAACTAACACTAGCTTTTCTAATCTTTTTGTATTCTATCTGTTTTCTTTTTATTTATTATACAATTAACAAAAGCAAAAAAGGCCTCTAACACTATCTTGCTCTATCCTTTTCTGTTATATCTGTTTTCTTTTTATTTATTATATAATTTAAAAAAAAACCTTGCTACGTGTATACTGCGTTATTGCTCTGTTGTTGATTTTGATTGCTTCCATTGTCCTCATTTGTAAGTCGCTTCGGATAAAAGCGTCTGCTAAATGACTAAATGTAAATGTAATGTATTGTAAATGGAAACGATGACAGTTGACACTTACACACTCTGACAGCAAAAAGTGCATTCAAGTTAGTGTGGACTCATTTGTTGAATAGCATATGACTGGTTTAAACTAGTTTCAGCATGTCGCTCTGCTTTGTTCCACAGTGGTGGAAACGAGTATCATCTTTGTATCCTCCTGCTGTTGGAAGCAACTGGCTACATCACTAAATCTAAACCAGTATTCATGTTACTACTTTCTGTTTTTTCACAAAGCTATGAAACGGTGGAATGAAGTGGACAACTACCCAAGAGGACTCTCAACCACTCCAGTTGCTCACAGAAGTATATTTTGTTTAGAAGTGGCATTTGATTGCTCAGAGGTCAAGGAGCTTTCACCTTATGCACTTTATGAAACGGATACATTGTAGACGTGTGATTGAATACATGTTGTTGAGAACCACCTGAGGAGATTTTCAATACTCAACGCAGTAACAGTTGAAATCCAAAGGACGCAGGTGTCCAAACTGTGCAAGAATCCTTAGATATCTTAGATTCAAGAGGTCTGACTAGTAATACAAATGCTAAAGTGTCACACAGTCTTGTGTTCTTAACCCTTACATATGACCTAACTCACTGCCAGGGAACCTGTCTAGGGTTAAATCCCTCATCCCAAAGCTGAAACTTTCTCTTTGCTTCCTTAGAAGGAAAGCCCCCTTTGAAACGTCCTGCGGAGAAAAAGAGAGAGGTCCGCTAAAGCCTGCTGGCTGCAAGCATGCTGATAACAGCCATATCTGGATATAAGCAGTATCCTTGGTCAGGCTATGAGTTCTGGCACACCTGTGACTGAACTGCACTCACTCGTCTGGTACACGGGTTTCCACAGGAATGGCTCACGCTAAGCCAGTGGAATAGAACGGTTGCATTCGTCCTGTGTAAACAGATATGCTGATCCATGCAGGATGTTAGCCAGTTAATAAAGGTGGACATGAAAAGCAGGTTATCACCAAAACCTTCTCAAGGACATTTAGAAGGATGGTCTGATTTAAGCCTATACAATATGTGGAAACTACTGCAAAGCCTCATGACTGAAAAGTATGACCTTTTTGCTAAAGGTCAAGCAAATGTTTTCTTTGAATGCACCATTTACCATCCATTATTTATTTGAGAAAATCTCAAAAGGAGGTTGTGTGTGTGCCACAGTTAAAAAGAAAGTCACACAAGTTTGTGTGAGTTAATGATGCCAGAATTTCCCTTTTTTGGGTGAACTGTCATTCGGTCGGTCTCAGATATTTCTGCTAAAATGTCTTAGGAGAATAAAAATTAAGAGAAATGTTGACCTATAGTAAGAGTATAGATCTGTTAAATTATAGACACCTTGGTGTAATGAGACTGAATGAGAAATAGTATTATTTAGTATCAGTGATACTGAATTCAGTTAAATTCTAAACACTTTATGGTAACACTTTAGTCTAGGGACCAATTTTCACTATTAACTAGTTGCTTATTAACATGCCTATTATTAACATATTGGCTGTTCATTAACGCTTATGAAGCACATATTCTGCATGACCATATTCTACACCCCTAATCCTACCCAATACCTAAACTTAACAACTACCTTACTAACTATTAATAAGCAGAAAATAGAGTTTACTGAGGCAAAAGTCATTGTTAATGGTTTGATAATGGTGAGAATTGGACCTTAAAATAAAGTGTGTTACTATACATAAGTAAAGTTTATGTATAGTAATATATAACAATATATGTAATAAAACAAAATACAATAAATAAGAACCTAATATACACAATATACATATTACATAGTCTGTACAAGCAGATACCTAAAAAACAGCCCAGAAGCAAATCATAATCATGCTATTATACAATATATACTATAATTTTTTTAATTTGATTTTATTTTTTATATTTTCTGTTTTAATTTTTATGTTTTGTAATTTTGTGGTTTTTTTGTCTTTTTAAAAAATATTTCTTTTTTATTGTTTTAATTAATGATAGTAGCCCTGATGGGAAGCATATTAGATTACCAGAGGTGTAAAGTACTTGAGTAAATGTAACTAATTACTGTACTTAAGTATCTTTTCGGATACTTTGTAGTTGTACTGAGTATCAGAGATATTAACAACTTTTACTCTCTACTTCACTACATTTTTAAATGAGTATCTGTACTCTTTACTCAGCTACATTTGAAATGAATGTTGCAGTTACAAATTACATTTTGCATGGTACCTAGCTTTTCTGCAGCAGTTTATTTATGCTACAAAAGATGTGATATCGCCAACTACAGGGCACTGAAAGTACATCTTGTGCATTTTGCCCTTACCCAAACTTGTCAACAAGGTTACTTTACGTGAATGTGAGCTCCTTAGCAAGTAGTTGTGAATCACATGTGTTTTATATATGAGATGAGGACATGACT
>JAFVLL020039366.1:0-38765 GCA_021397915.2 Tor tambroides | reverse complement strand
TATATATATATATATATATATATATATATATATATATATATATAATAAAATTGTAGTTCTTATTTTATACAACAGTAAACAGCAGTAAGCCTTTTTTGTTTTTGTTGCTAAATGTAAAAGCAAAAAGGCATTTAGAGGAAAATATTTTTGTAACCTGTGATACGCCCCCTTTTTTGTTTGAGTTTATGCATTGGCTGTTTTTTATTCTTTCATTTTTTATATTTTATTGTTTGCATAATTTGCTTAACATAGTTCATTACCTACATTATATATTCTTTACTTTTTCTTGGTATTTTTTTTATTTTAATGTGCATATCAGAGGAGTTTGAGAAGGGGTTGTAAAATGTATTTATGTTTAAAGTAATAGGCTATGAATATGACATGCTAAGTAGTCTACTGAAACTTAAAAATATGGTTTATAACAATACAACATATAATAATTTTACACACAATGAAATATATCTTTAATATAGCTTACATTACATTGGCCAATTCATTTTCCAGTTTCATAGCATCCAACATCACTTAAAAAATATAATACCCACAATAAATTGCTGTAATGTGCTATTACTCACCACTGTCATCAAGAAATAAATGACATAAACTGACAGAGAGAACGTTGAATGTTTCTCAGAGAGTTTGAGTGTCCAATATTAATTTATTATGGTTTTAAATCAGCAACAACAACTGTTAGTAACTATTTTGGCAGAATAGCTACCATGTTACAATTTTGTAATAAAGTTTTCCTTCCCTCGTCAACAATTCTAAAGTTCACTTGGAACCATGTGTATTAAGAATACGTCCAGTTTCACAGTCAAAATTTAAAGTCTTCTCTCATGCCCAGTTCCCTCCACCCAGATCCCCTCAGTCAACAGGCATGGCCCAAACCCCAATTCACAGACCTCCGATGTAACAGCAAATTGAACTCTGGGAATGTGGCTTAGCTTTGTTTTCTCTGGACAGGAGATGAGCTTCATTGGTCGCTGCCTGCAGAAGAAACATTGGAATAACAGGGCAGGCTGCCTCCAATAGAAAAAAGGAGAAAAAAAAGTTAAAGCAAAGGAAATATTGATGTTAAAGCTCTAACTGTTTGTGTGCTGAATTCACACCTTTGCTATGTTTCCTAACACCAACTGTTTGTGATTCACACTCTCCAAAATCACACTCTTTTCTTCTTTAGTAAAGTGAAGCAATATTTTTAAAGGATAACCCGAGAAATCTCATATGGATTACATGACCCAAGTTTAACATCTGGTGTACTGCCTGAACGGACCGCTGCAATTTCTGTGGGGTCACGTTAAATGATCACAAACAGAGAGCAAAAACAAGCATTCTCATTTACATTTTTAAGTCCAGCTAAGCAAGCAAATCTGCTTTTCGTTTGGTCTTTGTGAGGGAAATGATGCTAAATGTTGGTGATGTGCATCATTGAAACTAGATTGGTTAAAGCAGATGTGCACAATAGAAATTAAGCCCAAACATTCAACCACTGCTATCAAATTCTGCTGAAACATGTTCAGATGCTGTTCTGTGGAATCAATAAAGCCTTAAATGGCTTATTACTGTTATAAAATGGCAGCAGTTATGTGAAGAAGAAGAAATAAAACTATTAAAAATAGGGAATACTTAACATTAACATTGGTCATGAAACTGCAATATTGGTCAAACTTGAACTATTAAATGCATGCAGATTAAAGCCTGAATTTCAGTATTTGACCATTACTTCTCACAAATTTCAAAGTGAAGGTCAAGGGGTCCATTTGAACATCCATTCAATCTAGCAACCATCATCTCTGAAATCCCGCCATAAGAGTTTTAATGTTCTGTTGTAATACCTCTGATTCATCTTTATTTACAGGCTGTTCACTACATACAAATGGCAATGTTTTTGTCATTACAGCAGCGGGCTCTAGTTAAAGAAAAAACGGTAATAAATGTCAGTCCAGGCCACTGACACTTCTCTAGTGATTATCTGCTCTTTTACAGCACTAACCTGTGACCATGACAAACTCTGGAGGGCTTAAGAATAGAGGCAGACATGACTGTGCTAATGATGGCATGGAGGGATGGGGCACAGAGAGGAAATTTGGCACAGGTGTTGCATTATGGAACACAGTTCTTGATGAGTGATATTTGAGATGAACATGCACAAAACTTTCATAAAACCTTTGAGATGCAATCTGATCTGAAATAAACTCAGTAACACACATACATAATTAAGAAAATTTTAAAAAGATCAAATAGTAACTTAAATATATATATTTAAAATAAAACACACACACACACACACACACACATATATATATATATATATATATATATATATATATACATGCATAAAAAATAGATTAAATTTAAAATAATGAAAGTAATATTTGAAAATATCAATAAACCTTTCCAAAAAATGTTATAAATATGAAAAATATATGTATATGTGTGTATAAAAAGTAAATATTGCATTTATATTCATTTAGCATTTTTATATTTATATATTTTACACACGCACACACACACACACACACACACACACACACACACACAAATGTGATTCCACTATTCTGTGGCTAAAATGCAGCTAATATAACTGGATGTCTTGTTGATTATATGAATTCAATATGCATTAAGGTGTAAAATTCGAAAATTTGTGACAAATCCACTGAGCCTTATGTTATCAAGATAACTGATCCTGACAATTTGCCATTGGAGCAGTCAACATAAAGACTTTCCAGCACAGGATAATGAGTCCAGATAGATAGAACCAAAGCAGAGTCATAAGGCTACCACAGACTTGAAGCTCTGCCTCGATTTCCTCTGATTTCCTATTCCTGGCCATCACAGCTCTTGTAAATCATTCTCAATTCCCTTAAACAAGCCAGTTGGATTAGGTTGGTTTAGATCATAAACATTTGCAGGGCCAGACCACCCAGGAGTGGAGACCTGTGGCCTGATCGCTGCCTGCACAGGCCACGGCCAGGACGAGCACAACACGCTCAGTGTGTGGTTTGTGTTTGCGGCACTTCCTGGACAGAGAGAGAGCAACAGAGAGAGAGAGTGAGAGAGAGGGCCCTATCTGCCATGGAAACAAAATACCCCCCCCCCCCACCACCAACTTATTCACGGTCAGCCACTGATAGACTGTGACAGACAAACACACTGGGCTCCAATGGCTCCATACTCCCCTGTCCTGCGTGTTTCCCAGAAAGCCCTTTTTCATTCACTGCTCCTGTGGAAAAGAAATCTACCATTCACAAGGTTTTACAGGATGGTCACAGACATAATAATGCAATGTGGAAACAGAAAAGGATTCCCATATGACAAGTGAAGGAACAGAAAAACATTTTGTGTTGTTTACTTGAGAGATTAAGGATTACTATGGTGTGGTCTCAAGTATGGTGTCCAAGTTAGGCATTGCTCCACTCAAAGTATTGGGTTAAAAGACATGAGGAATTAGCCTAGAGTTTGACAGAGTCTGAGCACATGGTTTTCATTAATGCACAATTGGACTCTGCTGTAGCAGGTCTCCCAGTGAGTGCTAGTTGACATGGAGGTTGAACTGTGAGAATACACATTCACAGTCCCATTAGCAACTGATAATGGCGCATAAATCACGACCACACAACCGTTTGGTTAGTTTCACACCGAACTGCAGCACTGTCTAGTGGTGAAGGTATTTATGGTTGCTCATTTGTAAATATCGATGAGCAAAAAGACTTATAGGTCCGAATGGCGTGGATGTGTTTGTGAAATTATAAATCCAGGGTTTTTCTTTTTTACATGCAATTTGCATGCAATCAACTTGTCTACACAAAATAAATAAAAATAAAAATAAAAATATCAATCAAAATAAAAGTTCTTTATTAGCATCTATTGTTCCATGAAGAACATTTATGGAATCTTTCCATTGCACAACAGATTCTTAATAGCAGAAAAAGTTTGTTTTTTTTTTGGAAAGGAAAAAATGGTTATTTTAAGAAGTGTTATCTGAAAAGCTCTTTGGGAAATGGCTGCAAAACCCCTTTTATTTTATATGAAAAAATGTGTTCATTATATTATTATTTGTGACCCTGGACCACAAAACCAGTCTTAAATCGCTGGGGTATATTTGTAGCAATAGCCAAAAATACATTGTATGGGTCAAAATTATCCATTTTTCTTTTATGCCAAAAATCATTAGGACATTAAGTAAAGTTCATGTTCCATTAAGATATTTTGTAAATTTCTTACCATAAATGTATCAAAACTTAATTTTTGATTAGTAATATGCATTGCTAAGAACTTCATTTGGACAAATTTAAAGGCGATTTTCTCAGTATTTTGATTTTTTTGCACCCTCAGATTCCAGATTTTCAAATAGCTGTATCTCGGCCAAATTTTGTCCGATCCTAACAAACCATACATCAATGGAAAGCTTATTTATTCAGCTTTCAGATGATGTATAAATCTCAATTTTGAAAAATTGGCACTTAAGACTGGTTTTGTGGTCCAGGGTCACATTTGTTCATTGTGATTATTGGTGTTTGTGTGTGTATGTCTCACATAGCAGCTTTTATGACCTTCCAGCTGCAAAAAGGAATAAGAAATCATTTTAAAAGGGATGATATAATCTTTCATTGTTGGGAGATTTTTAGTGTTGTCTGAATCAATCAACAAAGCTTTTTAAAAACATCCATTAAATTCAAACTGTTTTGATCACAACAGTGCAATATTCACATATTTTACAATGCCTGATGGTGATAACAAGAGCTGAAATTGAATGTGTAGTGTTGTATATGGAAGTCCTACCTTGCGATTAAATGAGCCAGTCAGGTTTTTGAAAGATGCAACACCTCTTGAAACACAATGTTTGCAAACTGTTCTGGAGTGTTTACGAAGCCCCACACATGACATGCATGGAAAAAAAAATAATGAAATACTGTGGCAACGATTTTGTTCCCATGACTTATTCATTTGTTCCATCGTTTTAGTAAAATCATGGCCACGATTTATATAAAATGAGAGAACAAATTAGTACAACGTGAGGGAAAGAATTAATGTGTTGAATTTGTGGGAACAAACACTTAACCAACATCTACATTTTTTCCCGCATGTCATGTGCAACAGTCATCTATAGTCTTTTCACCTTTCAAGCACTAGTTAGGCCTACATGTATGCATATTGCTTAAATAATGGAAAATGGCACCAAGTGAACAGTTTTTTAAGAGTATTTGGAAATGGAATCTTAAACCTTCATTTTATTAAAAGTCTGATTTTTTTTTAATAACTCTGAAAATTCCAAATTTATTTTTAGTGTCACCAAATATAGGCTTCATTTGTCAGTGTAAGGATTGACAGGTGTGATCTCAAACTCTCCAGTTCACACTGCTTTACATGCAGTATTCAATTAGCTATTTGAATCGAAAAAAAGAATAACTGATGCCAATCCCCTCATGCGGAATCGCCACAGAAGGCTGCTTGGTTTGAAAGTGATTTCTGTGTGAGCTATGCTTCATTCATTGCTATTTACAGTAGATAAATAGCAAGATCCAGTCACTTCCAGTTTCTTCCACCAGAGCTGATCCCATCAGTTTAAAGTGCGGTGACATTTGTGAAATTTTGCAAGACTGGGCCTTTTTTGCCAGCAGAATTTCACAAATGTCACCGCACTTTAAACTGATGGGATCTGGATCTAAACATTACATACAGCTCATATATTTTTCTCTGTAAGTTACTGAATCCACACATGAAAAAACATGAAAAACATAATGACTCAGATTATATTAAGTTATATTAAGCTTGTTCCATTCACACAGCAGAGGTTCCCAGAAAATATGGTTGTGAGTCTTGCAAATGTTCAAGTGTGAAAACGTAAAAACTGTACTCCAGCATTTAAAATGGTTTTGGAGTTATTTGTTGAATTGAGGCAATTTGTCCAGTAGCTCTTTATAGTGGTTATATTGCTCTTAAAGGACTTCATTAATGCTGGTATCATATGCTGAAAGACTGTGCTCCCCAGAGATTTGTAATTTGTGATAACTGCACCGACAGTCATCATTAACTCACTGGCTTTAAACACAGGATTTTCAGGGTGACACTTCATAAAACCCTTCAGATTCCTTGTAAAGCTCATGTAGACCATTCGCCACTCTGACATTGGTCTGGCTATAGAGTGGCACATCCCAGTTCTGAGCTATAGGCCAGTTTCGAAGGCCGCTCCCTTCCGGAGCTGGGGCCCCTTCGAGTACCAGGCTCCTTGTGCTAGGTGAGTGTCTGTGGCAGGGTTTTGACTGTTTTACATGCTGTCTGGGCTCGGTTTGCCTCATATACTTGGTTAATGATTGCTATAACTCCTAATTGTGGCCAGCGTCCAGGCTGAAAGTCACAGGCCAGCCCTGGATAATGAAAGGGAGGAGGGCATAGGGAGAAATGGAGGAAAAAAGCTACACTTAAGACACAGATTATGGGTACTTAATCTTAAGATTGATGGTATGAGTAATAAAAATTGGAATAATGTTATGAGTTTTACTTTTGTAAAGACTAATTGTGTTGTAATCAATTCTGAAATTGTTCCCATCACCCCCATTTTTCCGTTGTTTGTGGTTCTTTATTTGGAAAGAATTAATCAAATGTTTTTGGGGAAAGAACAAGCTATGGAATTAACATCACAGGCATATTCATACAGGCCTCCTACATGATCAGCTCTATAGCTATACAATATACACATATAACATGAGAACATGAAAACATTGATATAGGTAAATTTAATTAACTGCAATTCATTTTTTTTTTTAAATTCCAGAGCTTTCATTACATTAGATTGTTTTAGTATATTCATAATAATATAATAATTAATTCTATTAATATATTATTTTAAATCAATCAATAAATAGTGCTGTGGTCCCCTTGTAAGTTTGCTGAGGCCCCCTAGTGGGCCCTGGCTCCCTCGTTGAGAATGGTTTACAATGCTTTTTTTGTTAAATTCATTTACTTAATTATTTCATTTTTTTTTAGAAATGTTGTTTAAAATGTCTTTAATAAAAAAATAAAATGTAAAAATATTATTATATTATTTTTAATTATAAATAATTAATAAATAATTTCTCTTTATTTTAAATGGTTCAATATCAAAGTGTCATGTCTTCTGTCTTTTCGTTGACTCAAACTATTGAAAACATCACATGAATCTTCATGAGACAAAACTCTCTTCCTTTACATTATACTGCACTTTACACTGTACATTATGCGGTGTTGGGAAGGTTACTTTGGAAATGTAAAAGGTTACAGTTTACAAGTTACCCTATTTAAAATGTAATAAGTAGTGTAACTATTTCAATTACTTTATTATGCAACTGATTACATTTCATTACTTTTTGATTACTTTTCTTGTTAATCATTTTCAAACATTTAAAGCAGGCAGGGTTAACCTTATAGTAGTATTTAACGCTGATTACTGTCAGACTTTCAAAATCCTTCATCACTTGAATTAAGATTCTAATAATTTAATTTTAAAGCACAGCCACCACAAAATCGGACTTTAGCACCTCTTTTTACTTTGAGGTTAAATACAGATTTGATTTATATTCATAACAAGAAATAGTTTAATAACTATGATACTGTTTTTGAAATCAAATCTTTGCATATGACAGGAAATACTGGCATCTAACAATGCCTTGGAAAAAAAACAGTTAATCTTAAAAAATAACGCATCTACATAAACCCTAAAAGGTATAAATTAGTTATCGAATAAGCGTGGGTCCTATTCTGTGTCGTAGACTGAAACATTGATGTCAATGCAATTTTGGAAAGAAAACAATCACATCTGTATGTGTGTGGAAAATATTCAGATGTAACCCCTTTGTAATAGTTAACAATTTCATAAATAACTGTAATTTAATCACACATTTTTTCTCAGTAACTGCAACAGATTACATTTATTTTCTAATGAAGTTACATGTAACTAGTTACTCCCCAACACTGACATCATGTACTTAATTAGTCATACAAAAACAACATTTTTAATTTTATTTTTTCAACATTATTTACTTGATCTAAAAATCATCTGTTACAGCACACATCGGTCCGCCTGGTTCCTGTGATCTCTGTGTGTGTCTGCTTTGCCTGTGTCCACCCCAAACCCATCGGTCTGTGAGGTCTGTGACCACACATGCTCCCCACGCCGCTTCAAACATCCCCGCTGTCTCCAGCGCCGTGCCCACACTATCTCTCTGCATGTAGGGAGCCTGCCTCCAGGCACCAAACACCGGGACTTTCTTGAGAAAAATGAGTGTTATACATTTCGCAGTGGCTCATTACGGTTGGGGAATTTTCTGTTAATTATGATCAAGGCACATCTAAGCAGTGTTTAATCACTATTTTATGGCCAACTTGTCATAGTTGAGGCATCCTGTGATATCTTCCTCCCACAGTGGCAGATGAGGCAGTCTCTGTTCATTGGTGGTTGACTCACGTCTCCGCGTAATTGTGCCCGTTTTATCCAGCTGGTGGATTCGGCCCATTTTTTAGACCAAGCTAAATCTGGAAGAAAAAAGAAAGCTTTGAGTAGATTTATAAAGGTTTGATTTATCCTTGGACGACAAGACGGGGAATAGCTTGCAGATTGCACGCCAAACACAACAGACTTAATACTAGTGTGGTTTTGTGATGAATTTTCGATGTGTGGTTTGAGTTTTGTTGCATCAATAGAGCATCTTTCACCTGCCCGGATAATACTCTAATGAGTCTGTAATGAATTACTCAACATGCTTGGATCTGAACGTGGAAGATGAATGAGGAAGACACTATGTAATGATGAAAGGTATAATGACGCCCCTCATCGACAATAATTATAGATCTGCCGTTCTGTATTTTGAATGTCTAGTGCCTCTGGGCAAAACGCTGGTATTTTGTCCCAAACGCACTGAAGGGCTTTTGATTCTCTCTCGACGTAATTAGACCGATGAGTGTCAGACAAGTCCTCTGTGTCTCATTGTGGTTTGATGGAGATTTATTCTGCGGGCACTGTGAGCGAGCTGTCAGACTCAGACACCCAGCTGGCTGTCCTGAGAAATTTACTCGGCGGCCTCTGGGCTGATATCTGGCAGCATCTCCTCCATTCTCCGAGAATTCCTCATTCTCCCTGCAGCGGCTGCCAGGCTCGGAACGCTGTGGCTTTGGCTGAGCGCTGTGTGAGGTCCACCTTCACTGTGCGAGCAGTCTGCTGGCAGAACAAATATGGGTGGGGCTTCTTGCCACACACACACACACACACACACACACACACACAGAGGCTTTCTCAAATCACACTTTAGGATTTAATTTACTAGGCTAATGAGGCCAGGGCTCTGACAGAGTCATGGCTAAACTGTCTATACTCTGCTGTGAACCAAACGTTCCTCTTCCTATTACTGTGGAACATGTGTTCAATCCTTCTTCTGATTTTTCTTTTATGCCAAAAATCATTAGGATATTAAGTAAAGATCGTGTTCCATGAATATATTTTGTAAATTTCCTACTGTAAATATATCAAAACTTAATTTTTGATTTGTAATATGTATTGCTAAGAACTTCATTTGGACAACTTTAAAGCTGATTTTCTCAATATTTAGATTTTTTTGCACCCTCAGATTCCAGATTTTCAAATAGTTGTACCTCAGCCAAGTATTGTCCTATCCTAACAAACCATACATCAATGGAAAGCTTTCAGATGCTGTATAAATCTCAGTTTCAAAAAATTTACCCTTATGACTGATTTTGTGGTTCAGGGTCACATATTTGATCAATTTATGCATTCCCTGGGAATCAAACATGTTACTTTTGTCACGGTGTCTGACGAAGAGATGAGGTGAGGACTCAAATGCAGGAGATAATGATGGTTTATTATAAACAAAAGAAACAAAACTGAACATAAACTTCCTCCAGGAGGAAAAACAGGCAGGCAGGGAACACAGACACGACGTAACACTTTGACAATCACGACGAAACAGCAACGAGACTGCAAACACAAGGACATTATAAAGGGAGCAAATTAACAGGATAACGAGACAGACACAGGTGATTAAACTGAAACAATAATTAGATAACAAGAGGGCGGGGTCAGACAATAGACAGAAGAGCACATGGCACCAACCACAACAACAAGCCATGTGCTCAACAAACAAGGACATCTGGTGGCCATTCAGGGCACACCAGCAGGACGTGACACTACCCCCTCCCTAAGGAGCAGCTTCCAGATGCTCCACAAAAAACAAACTCAAAAAGTCAGTAAGGGAGGTGGGCCAATGGTGGATCTGGGGGTGGGCTGGTGGGCCAGGACCATGTAGTGGCAGAGGACCCGGAGACAGGAGCCGAGCCGGAAGCCAGGGCGGAGCCGGAGGGACAGACCAGGCAGGCTCTAGTGCTTCAGGAAGCCAGGGCGGGGCCGGAGGGACAGACCAGGCAGGCTCTAGTGCTTCAGGAAGCCAAGGCGGGGCGGAGGACAGACCAGGCAGGCTCTAGTGCTTCAGGAAGCCAAGGCGGGGCCGGAGGGACAGGCCAAGGCAGGCTCAAGTGCTTCAGAAAGCCAAAGCGGGGCCGGCCGCATGACAGGCCGCAAGGTGGGCCGGCAGGGGCAAAGAAAGGGCAGGCTTGGCGGAGCCTGCAGGACACAGAGATTGAAGCGCCGTCAGGGCAAGGCGCTTGGGCGCCGTCCAGGGCAGGGCGCTTGGGGGCGCCGTCCAGGGCAGGGGCGCTTGGGGGCGCCGTCCAGGGCAGGGGCGCTTGGGCGCCGTCAGGGCAGGGCGCTTAGGGGGGCCCCGTCCAGGGCAGAAGGGCGCTGGGGGGCGCTCTCCTGGCCCTTTGGGAGAGAGGAAGCCTTCCCTCCGCCTCCTCCGTCTCCGGAACGGGATGCAATAGCATCATCAGCTTCCACCAGGGGCACAGCTGCAGCGACCCCGGCCTTCTCCCAGGGGGCTGCAGCGGCACCGGCCGCCTCTGGAGGCTGCCGCTGACCAGGCCGCCTCTGGGGGAGCTGCAGCGACTTCGGCCGCCTCTGGGGGAGCTGCAGCGACTTCGGCCGCCTCGGGAAGAGCGTGAGCGGACACCGCCGCCTCGGAAGCCTGGTGAGCGGACACCGCCGCCTCGGGAAGAGCGTGAGCGGACACCGCCGCCTCGGGAAGAGCGTGAGCGGACGCCGCCGCCTCGGGAAGAGCGTGAGCGGACGCCGCCGCCTCGGGAAGAGCGTGAGCGGACGCCGCCGCCTCGGAAGCCCTGTGAGCGGGCGCCGCCGCCTCGGAAGCCCTGTGAGCGGACGCCGCCGCCTCGGAAGCCCTGTGAGCGGACACCGCCGCCTCGGAAGCCTTGTGGGCGGACACCGCCGCTTCGGAAGCCCTGTGGGCGGACACCGCCGCTTCGGAAGCCCTGTGGGCGGACACCGCCGCTTCGGAAGCCCTGTGGGCGGACACCGCCGCTTCGGAAGCCCTGTGGCCCGGGCCCTGCCGCCGCCTGGAAGCCTGGCAGCTGGACACCGCCGCCTGGGCCGCGGGACACGCCGCCTCGAAGCCTGGTGGTGACACCGCCGCTACGGGCGCTGCAGCGACTCTGGCCGCCTCTGAGGGTGCTGAGGCGGTCCCCTTCCTCCTCCTCCTCCGTTTCCGGGTCATTGGAGGGCTGGGGCTTCCACTGACTGCAGATGGAATGGGGGGACAGTCAGTGGAGTGGGACTTCGCTTGGGGTGGGAGTTCAGACTCCCCACGATGGTAGAAACTCCAAACGAATTCCCAGAAGCCCAGATTCCCCAGCTTCTCCATCTCCTGCATGCTGAGAGGCTGGTCGAGGCAGGTGTTGAATACCTCTTTAAGATCCTCCTCATTGTACTCCAGATGGTCCACCTCTATCAAAAACCTACACGCAAAATCCCTCACCTCCGCCCCCTGCTGACGGAAGTAGAGGGAGTTCACTCTGAGCTGTGGGCCGGGTGGGTATCCCTGGTGGTGGGAGATGGAGAAAGGAAGACCCCCATCTCCTGCTGAGTCCTCAAGTGGCTGTTTCGTTCTGTCACGGTGTCTGACGAAGAGATGAGGTGAGGACTCAAATGCAGGAGATAATGATGGTTTATTATAAACAAAAGAAACAAAACTGAACATAAACTTCCTCCAGGAGGAAAAACAGGCAGGCAGGCAGGCAGGCAGGCAGGCAGGCAGGCAGGCAGGCAGGCAGGCAGGCAGGGAACACAGACACGACGTAACACTCTGACAATCACGACGAAACAGCAACGGGACTGCAAACACAAGGACATTATAAAGGGAGCAAATTAACAGGATAACGAGACAGACACAGGTGATTAAACTGAAACAATAATTAGATAACAAGAGGGCGGGGTCAGACAATAGACAGAAGAGCACATGGCACCAACCACAACAACAAGCCATGTGCTCAACAAACAAGGACATCTGGTGGCCATTCAGGGCACACCAGCAGGACGTGACAACTTTGGCGTTGTTAGCAATTAGCAGCAAGCTCCACCACTTGAGCTATAGGAAGAGATATTTTAGTTAATATCTTCCCAATAAATAATGACTTTGTAATCTTTAGTTAAAATGTAACTTGCTCTTTCTTTCATATTATTAATATTATCATCATTGTTATTAAAAACTAGTTTTTTTTTTTTTTCTGAAATGACTTTCAAAACTTTCTGAAATGAAATTCCTCTTATGACTCACTCAGGCCATGCAGGCTATTGGATAATGTTGTTGATTAGTCATTTCTGGCTCTATTCTGCTAAGTAACAGCCACTTTTCACAGTCAATTCTAATGCCTCACTGTACATGATTTTTCAGTCGTTTTTCAATCAACAGTTATTTTCCCAATAAATCTATTGATTGTTTTCTGATTAGCCAGGTAATCTTTTGGTTAACTTCCCAAAGAATAATAGTCGTAACGTTTTTTTTTTTTTTTTTAATACAAATACTTCATATATATATAAAAAAACTTAAAACATAACACAAAATTCCTAACATAAAAAAACAAAGTTCAAGGTTTTGGGGATAAAGTCTCATTTTCATTCTTACTTTGTGAAGCATCCACACAAATTGATATCATTGACTACACTGACATGTTGTTCTGGCCTGGAGCATTGCTAGACTCTTTTTACTAGGGCACGAGGTGCAGTGAAATACAGTACAATACAATATTACTTCTAAATCCTTATATATCAATGGGATTGACATATACCGATCTGAGAATTGTTTTTTCTTGTAACATTTCAGCAATCAAATGACAAGTCGTGTGTTTTCTCTCAGCTGTTTAGAATCAGAACTAGTGATGCCAGATTCACAAATGAATCAATTTTTTGATCTAATTGATCAAACAGCTTTGCAAAAAGGTCCAATTAAGTTTGATTCATTCAGACAGTTCACTCATGCACTGAATTGTTTGCAGTGTATTCTCGCACTGACATAGTAACAGAAAACAAAAAGAGTGCTGGATGAGGTGAATATTACCTACAATCCATTGCAGGCATTGTAGTTTTCTAAGGTTTGTCAATGACAAAGCTCAAAAAGACAATTTGGTAACACTTTAGAATAGAGAACACATTCCCCATTAACCAAGAGTTTTCCCTTAACAAACTCCTAATTTGCTACTTATTAATAGTTAGTAAGGTAGTTGTTAAATTTAGGTATGGGGTTGGATTTAGAATGTGGTCATGCAGAATAAGGCATTATTATATGCTTTCTAAGTACTATAAGCAGGCAATATGCTAGTAGTAATATTCATGCTAATAAGTGTGAATTGATTAATAGTGAGAATAGGTCCTTAAAATAAAGTGATACCGACAATTTTATCCATTTATATTCAAAAGAGTATTAAAAAGAATATCAAAATATGGACACACTTTTTTGTGTACTGATTAAAGGCTAGAAATGCATTGACTTTACCCTGAAATGCGTCATATTATGGAAGCAAAATGAGTTACGAATGAGATTTCACATCAGCTTCAAGCAAAATAGTGCTACTTGCAGTCCATAAACTTATATTTGAACCAATGTTTCACTGCAGACCTCTTTATTATACATATACCTGTGCAAATATTAGATTCAGAGTCTATTTTTATGAGACGTCTTCAGTGTAAACGCACAGGGTGATGTTTGAAAAGCATCTCAGGATGACGCGCATCTTAAAATAATCACACCCAAACTGTAGTAAAGCCACCCAAGCAATGTTTTCATGTTTTCACTGTGGTCGTTCACCTTCATGTTTATTATTGTGTTCAGGTGCAGTACGATGTCCCCGGAAGACTATTTAAGATGGAACCATTTACGTTTCTGTTGAAATAAATGTTTACAGCATTCCAAACATTTTGTGTGAGAGACAGTATGTGTGGTCCTGTCGGCACCTAGTGAGAGGTGATGTCTTGTAAAGGTGTGTTTCTGTGCGCCTGCTTGTTTTACCTGTGTGTGGTTACGCGTGTGTATTTGGGAGAGAGAGAACTATGTCTGAGTCTATGTGTGTGGGAGGACGTCTGCACATGTGTGAGTCCCATAACCTTTTAACCAAAGTTTACACACACACACACACACACACACACACACACACACACACATGCAATTAAAAAAAGGGAGACAAAACATCTGTTTTAGCACTTACTGTACAATTGTGCACACTTACATTCTTTTATTGTAAATGTTCAATTTTACAAAAAAGAAAGAAAGTGAAAGAAAAAAAATTGAAGGATTGCATACATACAGCTTATTCAATTAGGACCTTGTTACGTTTCAGTTTATAAAGAATACATTTTCAGCATTGTGGCTATTTATTTATATAAACAGATTGCTTGCATGTATGGAAAAGTAAGAAGGTTCCACTGAGACCGTAAAAGCAACACCATAAAATGTGTGGAAGCAATTGTGTGAATTAGGAGACTTTTATTATACAAAAAAGGAAAAATTGCCAAGTTCCAATGAAGCATCTTGTACAACTCTGCTTCTGTAGCGATTTTGATGATTTTCTGTTTGCACAGCCCCACTTGGTGGTCAGTTTGCGTATTGCATGAGAAGCAAACAGGTTATGATTTCCACCAGGTTCAAGGGTCTGCTCACACAGGGGCTGAGGGTCTTGAGGCCCAGAGATGGGGGCCCGGGGATGAGAATTCCTGCTTTCTATGGCTGGTAGCAGCTTCCGCTCGCTCTGGGAAAACGGTTGAACTGGAGCCATCCTGTGAATCCCCACGCGGAAATAAATCATTCTTAACTAGCCCCCTCACACACCATGCTGCGGCACAGAATCAGGCATGTGTTTCAGCCCTCTTGGTGTGTGTGAATGTGCACATATGTGCCGGGTCTAGCAGTGTCTGTGAGTGTAGGTGTGTGTACGCAGCTGGATCTGTCCTTTTATTCTACTCCCTGGAATAATGTTCCTCTCCTACGCATGGGGTGCTTTATGCTGTCTCCGAATAAAGACTCTGTACAAACGATAGCCTACTGTATGTCTTACAGTTTCTACCCCATACTGTCTTTTTCCATCTGTCTCGGGCTTAAAAGAAGGTATAGCGCACCATACTTATAAATAACACATGCATGACAGTGGTGAGGACACTTTTAGTAGCTTTCATAAGCATGTGGCCATTCGCAAAGTTCCTACCGAGTAGTTTTTAAAAGTCGTTCAGTCAATGACAGGCACACACACATGGAAACATGTAGGGCCTTACATGACTTTTACATTGTAAGATTTTATAATTAATGTATCTAATTGATTTTAAAAAGTGAATACTGAAGTTAGCATCCTATTTTAAAGAGATAATTCATCAAAATGAAGACTACTTACTCGCTCTCATGTCAGTCACCAAACAGTTTTGGTTATCATTGACTTTCATTATATGGAGGAAAAAATGCAGTTAGACATTTCTTAAAATGTTCCACAGAAGAAATGTTTGGATCGAAAACTATGACCGAATTTTAATTTCTGGGTAAACTATTCCTTTAATCTTTTACCTCATTACGATCTTATTACCTTTTTAAACAACAGCATCCTGACATAGTCCAAAATTAATGATGAACTGTGTATATTTTGTGTTATTTGTGTCAATAAACATAACTGCAAAAAGTAATGTTTTAAAACAGGGTTACTTATAGTTCTCTCTGTTTATTATGCTTAGAAAGTATTTTAATATCAAAAAACTTTAACCTGATGTAACAGATTCAGACTTGGCATAAGCATTGCAGGCCACTGTATGTCCTTCCCTGCCTTGCTCTGTTTCTCTCTCTCTCTCTCTCTCTTTCTTGAATGGACGCATGGGAATGAGACAAGAGCAGGGTGCAGTGGGTTTGCTTGGCAGCTGGCATGCCAACAGCACGCCCATCACCTCGTTGACTTAATGCCAGTGGGAGTGACACAAAGACCACCCCAATGCAATGTATCGGCCCCCATGCCATGCTCATCAACAGACAGGACTAGAGAATAGCCCAAATCAAAGGATGAAATGTTTCTTGAGCACCAAATCACTATTAGAATGATTTCTGAAGGATCAAATGACACTGAAGACTGGAGTAATGAAAATTCAAAACTAAAAAATTCAGCTTTGGCATCACAGCAATAGATTTCATTTTATTAAAACAGAAAACACTTCACAATTTAAAATGGTGATATTTTACACTGTTTCTTTTTTATTTATTGTATTTTTATCTAAGTGCAGCCTTTGTGAGAATAAGAGACTTTAAAAACATTTTAAAAATTACCAATGTGTATATATGCGCTTCAAATAAGTTTAAATCAAATGAATAATTTATGCCGTTAAATTATCCATGTAATAAGTAATATTAATTTTTCATTATTGCTACATAAAACATGACCGAGTGACCTTGCATTATCCTGAAGGATTTAATTTGACAATAATGACTGCCAGATTTTGAACATTTTCTGGCATGGAAATATAAATATGAACTGAACTGAAATAACTGTTATAGATATAGATACAGTAGTACAGGTCATATGGAATTGAAATAATGCATTATAACAGTAAAAAGAAAGCAAAAATTGGGATGAGCATTTATGCTGACCATAGTTTGTTAATAAGTGAAATAGTGACCTTTCATCATTATATTAGTTGATTAGTCATGCTTCAGCTTACTCTTTCTTGATAAGTGTACAGATCCCAAGACTTTTATTTTAATATTTGCTCAGTTGAGTAATGCCAAGTTTTAGGCAGTATAAACACCAGAGTAAGTCTGTAAAATATATTATTTGCTTTAACTGACCACATTTACGATTCACAAATCGTCCCCAAGAGAGAGATAGGAGGTATCATGTATGCCTGTTACTGTCCACCTAGGACTGTGTTTATATTTTTGTACAAGTTAAATATACTTTTGTGGTTTACTAAATGGTTCCTGAAAATCAAATGAATCATGACCAGTTTCCCTTTTCAAACTGGTGCAACAGATAGAGCTTTTGCTGATTACACTCAGACTGAGGGCTGTCATTAGTGGAAATGGTCAACCAATCAATGGCTCAAATGTGGTCAGTTCAGGAAGGTGGATTTGCTCGGATTGAGTGAAGCGGCCGGGACTTTCCAGATCTGACCATATACTTGGTTTATTAAACGTAATTTTATACAGAATTAAACGTTTTTAAAGTTATTTTGCTGTAATTCTACAACCTTGTTCACATAAGGCCATACTACACAGTATTGTGTGTTTTAAAATATGTGAACGGTTTTTATTTAACAGTGAAAAGTGACAGTGATATGCTTTTCCTTATGTTTATGTATATGCATGCATGTGTGTGTGTGTCTATATATATTTTAAACTGAATATATTTTGGTTCAGGGGTTCTGTTGACAGCTTTGAAGCTCCATTTCCATTCAGCATATCAATACATCTGTCTGGTTTCACATCAATGAACACTTGTTTTGAACTCCAGCAACTTCTGCATTTATGGCAGTGACTCCTGATTAATGATTGCCCTCTGGTGGGAGACTCAGGCGATGCCTCCAGTTTCTCCACTCATATGGTGCCTTCTCACTTCTCTGTTATTGTCTTTCTCTGAATATTACACTACAGCTCTTGGTCTGTGAACTGTACTTTGCTAGTCGACCTTGTAAAGTTGGTAAAGTGACCTAGGGTTCTGGATTTTTCAACTTTGGGATATTATTATCATTTTCAACCAGGGTCCAGGGAAATACTGCATACAGAACTAATATAAATCTATACATTTATGTATTTATTTTTTATTTATTTCTCTTTTAAACTATTGCACAACCTAGCCAGCAGAAGTATGAAGTTCTGCCTACAGCCTTGTTTGATTGATTCCACCAAAATATGTTTTCACTTATTAAGCTATTATTAAAATAAATAATTTCTACACACGTATTACCATTCAAAACTGTAAGATTTTTTAAAATGTTTTTGAAGGAAGTCTTTCGTGCTCACCAGGGCTGGATTTATTTGATCAAAAATATAACAAAAACAGTAATATTTGAACTATTATTACAACTGTTTTCTGTTTATATAAATGTAATTTAATCCTGCGATGGCAAAGCTGAATTTTCAGCAGCCATTACTCCAGTCTTCAGTGTCACATGATCCTTCAGAAATCATTCTAATATGCTGTTTTGGTGCTCAAGAAACATTTCTTATTATTATCAAATTAATGCTGAAAACATTTGTGCTGCTTAATATTTCTCAGGAAACAATTTTTTTAGGATTATTGGCTGAATAGAAAGTTAAAAAGAACAGCATTTATTTGAAATAGAAATCTTTACTGCAACTTTAGAAAAATTTAATGCAGCCACCCTGAATAAAAGATTTATTTCTTAAAAAAAAAAAAAAAAAAAAATCTGACTAACCCCAAACTTTTGAATAGTAAAGCTCTTATTTCTTTGATATCTCTTACGCTCCACTTATTATAATGTAGTTAGGGCCAGAGCATAGTGGAACAACCTGGTAAGAATAAGTCCTTTGCCTAATTACAACTCAGCCCTTCCGTCCCCTCCAGTCCTCTCCTCAAGAGTGGGCCCTCCAGGTCCAGTAGCCCCTCCCCCCAACCCAAACCTCAGCTGCCCCACCTCCTCCTCCCTCTCACCCTCATGGTCTTTTCTCCTGGTTGCCTGGGCAATGCCTAACAAAGCCATCATTTCACCAATTTCCACAGAAACAGGTGCTGGCACAATGGCTGCTTCCTTCTGCACTGAAAGAGAAGGTTAGTGAGGTTCATGGGAACTCGGGCGGACAATCTCAGGGCTGTCCAAGTGTCGTCCTTAGGCTCTGACATAAAAGAAGGCTAATTTGTTGTCGCTGTTTTCCCAGGAGGGGGGGAAAGGAGGGGGGACACATTTTGGGAGAAACAGACCCTGTGATATCAATCTCAGCGTAGCCGAGAGCTCTTTTTCTGATGTGCTTGACGTCCAGTGTTTTGCCTATGTGGAATGACACATGTTTTATGCGTGTGGTTGTAAGACAAAAAAAGCCAGGACAAAAGCAGAAGCGATGCCATTACTATCAGATGTCTCACTGGCTATTTGATGCTGGTATTCACCTGATATTGCACACTATTCCTGGTCCTTTCTGCCTTACGCACTCCTCAGAACTAAAATCCAGGGATTGGGTGCTGGCAGCAAAGTAAGTCTGGATTTTTGGGGAAGGGGAGTTTCCCTTTTGCATGGTCCAAAATGATAAACAAACCGTGTAAGACATTGACAACGACTGAAATGCTTCTCTTTGTGTTTTTTTTCTGAGGCAGAAAGGCCCTTTAGGTTAAATTTGAGAATGTTATACCTCTTTTGCAATACAAATATTTAAAATTATTACATTAAAAGTATAATACTATAAAACTTTGTATGTTTTATAAACATTAATATTGCAGAAAAATATATGTATAGTAAATTAATAAAAATAAGTGAAAAATAATTTTTTGTTTCTCACAATTTTTGATAATGCTACATCATTTGCATGTACAATTTTGAAAATCAGACACAGCTAAATCTCTTCTGGTCATCTATGGTATTTGAGGAGTTCAGGCTTAATTAATCAGTGTCTATTGAGAAGGTCTTGTTTACCTCTATTAGTGGTGTTGTTTCCCCCCACATCAGGCTCCAAAGCACTGCCTCCTATGGTTCAATTTGGGGGCCACCAATGCACAAAGTAAAACACTTTACAAAAGAGTATAATAAAACATGCCACAGAACAGAAACAGGGGAGAGAAAGAGAGAGACTGCAGGAGAGAGAAAGAGGGGAGGGGGGAGATGCTGAGCGAGCGAATGGGAGAGAGAGACACACTTGTAAACCTGTCTGAAAGCATTCCAATAAACAGTGGAAGAATGTAGGCTTATTTGAGTTTCATCTAGAATGTCTTTGTCAGAAAACTACACACCTCTAAAGACAGACAGGCACATGTACACACAAACAAAAGCAAACAGGTACATTAGGTTAAAGTGCAAGCTGAAAAAACAACAACCATAAAAAGATAAATAAATAAGTAGTATTAAATATTAACTTATTTTATTTCATATAGTTGCCAACGCAACATTTCTATTTTTTTTGTTAATTTTAATACATTTTAACTGTATTTACGTTTATTTTACCTTTATTAATATTGTTATTACATATTTTAATCGTTTGAGTTACTTTAATCATTATTGATAGCTACTTTTGTATTTGATGCTGGTTTGATCATATAGTTAACTAAGTCATAATTGCTGAAATTACAAATGTATTGTCCCCAAACTTAACTTCTCGCCTTTCTGTCACCGTAGTGCATAAAAAGATGCAGGACTTTTATTTTAAAATGCCTACTTCCTGTGACTCTCAGGAAACTCCTATAAGAAATTTTAACCATTAAACCCAGCGGTTGTCTTGATATTATCTGGCCAAATCTCGACGACTTAAAATTCAATCTGGACCGATTTAATGGACAAATAAGGTGAGGGAATCACGCCTACTCTGTCATAGTCTTTACAATGTGTAACGCCACCTTTGAAAAACCGCTAAAACAGTACAAATCCGATACTTCGATCTAGCTAAGCTAGAGCTAATTGACACTCCGTTAGCCAGTGTGTAAACCGTAAGTCTCGCTCACAGATATACTTTAAACCTTGACCTTATTTGTAATAAAGCCATACAATTATTTGAATAGTTCTGCATATATTTCGCAAGTATATCGCTTCTGCTAGCGCGTAAGGTTTGCATTAGGAATACTTTGGGCCCTGTCAAATTGATTACAAACATTACAAGATCAATCTTCAATACGTTTCCAACGTCCATAACGTCATTGAGCTGATTTGCCTCACATTTAACTCACATTTCTGTTTTGCTGAATTGTCACATTTCAACATTTCACTCTCCAGAGCAACCAGTTACCCCGCATGAGTACAAGTTATATTATAACTAAACTTCACTAAATAGGTCTTAAACACTGGAATGAAATGGCAACATGTAAGACGTCGTGTTTTTCATTTGTTAAGAAACGTACGTCACATTCTGATAGAGTCATTGAATTCATTTGTGATGTTTACTATGGGCGTGTGTTGCGTTCATATTTGCTAATCATGCTGTTTTCAAGCTTGTTTGCATAGAGTTCATACTGCTTGATTTCTAGATAATAATTTTTTAAAGGTAACTCAACATTTTGGTGCAAAGTTCAGATTCCTCTTGCATGCACAAGGGAGGCGTTTGAAATCATGTTGGCATGTTTTGAATGTATTTTAAGCTTTTAATCTCTTTTTCTTCAGAGTAGATAAGTATTTAAATAATAAAAAATAGTTTCCATTTAGCAGATACTTCTATCAAATTGACTTTTCACAGTCAAGTCACCTTCATTTATATAGAATTTAATACAATACCAAAAGCAGCTTCGCAGTAATAAACAGGTAAATAACAGAATTAGTGTTGCAGACTTATTCGATTATGAGATAAATGCAAATTTTGCTGTAAAACAGCTCTAAAGAAGACCATAGTAGTGTTATTCAGCTCAAGTAAGTTGATGATTCAGTTCAGTTCATTAACTGTAAAGTTCATCAACTATGAAACGAGTTCAATTCAGCTATAAGCACCGCATAAACCGTGACCGTTTTTTTTTTCTTAAGGGGTACCAGTGCACGCCCAGATACCACAGGAATGGATATCACAAGTCGCTGCACCCTTGGTGACCCCAACAAGCTCCCAGAGGGAGTTCCTCAGCCTGCCAGGATGCCCTACATCTCAGACAAGCACCCTCGGCAGACACTGGAGGTCATCAACCTGCTCCGCAAGCACAGAGAGCTGTGCGATGTGGTTTTGGTGGTTGGAGCCAAGAAGATTTATGCACACCGTGTGATCCTGTCTGCCTGCAGCCCCTACTTCAGAGCCATGTTCACGGGAGAACTGGCTGAGAGTCGACAGACGGAAGTCGTCATCCGGGATATCGATGAACGAGCCATGGAGCTGCTCATCGACTTTGCTTATACCTCACAGGTATGCGTTCTTATTGCTGTATGTTCAATATTAAAGTTGCATTGAATGTTCAACTACTGTAAATTTTGGTATTAGTCTCCAATGCTGCTTATTGAAGTTGAATATTAAACTTTAACCGGTTGATAATTTGTGTGGTGGCCTGCAGGTGACTGTGGAGGAGGGAAATGTGCAGACATTGCTGCCTGCTGCCTGCTTGTTGCAACTGGCAGAGATTCAGGAAGCTTGCTGTGAATTCTTGAAGCGGCAATTGGACCCCTCGAACTGCTTGGGCATCAGGGCCTTCGCCGACACTCACTCCTGCAGAGAGCTGCTGCGTATTGCTGATAAGTTCACCCAGCATAACTTTCAGGAGGTAATGGCTGACCTCCACACACCCTCTATTGTGTTGACAATGAATGTACTATGACTTTGAACTTGAACCTTTTTGTTTCCATTTCTTACTCGTTTTTGCTGTCTTTGTGTAGCACAAGTCTAATATATTCTCTTTGCTAATCATAAGTGATATTACAAATTAGGTAGCACTTTAAAGTAAGGTTCAATTTGTTAATAGATTAGGCAACATGAGCAACAACCTTTTTTTTTTTTATGGCGTTGATTAATCTTGGTCGATTTTAATTTCTAAATATATTGTTCATGATACACCAACATTCAGAAGTTTGGGGTCATAAAGATTTTTTTTTTAAGAGATTAATACTTTTATACAGCAGTAAAGCATTAAATTGATCCAAAATGACAGTAAAGACATTTATAAGGTAACTAAAAATTTATAAGGTAACTAAAGCAGCACAACTGTTTTGAACTGTGATGATAATAATAAGAAATCACAATTTTAAATGATTCTGAAGGATCATAAGAACTGAAGTAATGACTACTGAAAATTAAGCTTTGCGTTCATTTATATTAAAATAGAAAACAGTTAGTTTAAATTGTAATAGTATTTCACAATATTACTGTTTTTACTGAATTTTTGACCAAATAAATACAGCCTTGGTGCTTCAAGGGATGTTTCAGAGACATTACAGAATGTTGCTGACCCCAAATCTTTGAACAAACAGTGTATGCTGAAATTAACCTTAACCCAGATTAATAGCAATTATTGTTCCTTGTTAGTTCACGATACCTAGTGCTTGAGCTAATGTTCAAGAAACCTTGTTGTACATTGATGTTGCATGATTTTGGTTAAAAAAGAAAACTAAATTCAATTAGTAGTTCTAGTCTTGATTAATAAATTCAGGGTTGTCACTTTCCTTGAAATCCTGTAGAATTCAGACAATTTCAAAAAGTTGTTTTCCAGGCTTGGAGAAGCCATTGAAATGACTATAGTCAATATAAATGTTTCTAGTTGTGTTAAATGAAATATTGCATCGGTTAGAATTGACACTGGTCAGAAAGTGTGGGAACCCTACATAAGCCTCAGTTGTGACTTCCCTGTATCTAATTTTAGCCATACACTCAACTTTTCCATCAGCTAGTTTAGGGTTTCCCTGATGACCGTACAGTCCAGTTATTTTTGACTCATGGGAAGAACCCCCCCACTGCTGGTATCAAATTAACACCCTCGTATTTCTTTATTTAGTTTAAAAGGGTCATATACAATACCATGGTTTTGAGTGTTTTTACAAATAACTGTAATCTGTTTGGTGAAGTGAAAAATTGATACATGTCACATTAATGTTTTTTGATCATTTCTGCTTTTTAGGTGATGGAGAGTGAAGAGTTCATGCTGCTGCCAGCCAACCAGTTGATAGACATCATCTCCAGTGATGAGCTCAATGTTCGGAGTGAGGAGCAGGTGTTTAACGCCGTGATGGCATGGGTTAAATACAGCATCCAGGAGCGCAGGCCTCAGCTGCCACAGGTCAGATATAAGCATATAAAACACTATAGACATACTGCTTATGGTAGATGCTCATAATTTGTATTCTGGAAACCGTGATACATCATTTGATGAATAGAAAGTTCAAAAGAACAGCATTTGTTTGACATTGAAATCCTTTATAACGTTATACGTGTCTTTACTGTCACTTTTTATCAATTTATAGCACTCCTGCTGAATAAAAGTAATAATTCCTACATCATACTTCTATAATATATCTCTTTAATAATGACTAGCTGGCAAGCTTTTAAATGGTAGTGTATATCAACAGGATTATAAAAAAGGGTTCTTTGTAAATTACATGTAAATAAATGTTATTATTTAGACTTGCATGAATGAGATGAATAATTCATGAGACCTCTCATCTTTTTTGTTATGGCAACAGGTTCTGCAACATGTGCGTCTTCCCCTTTTGAGCCCGAAGTTTCTGGTTGGGACGGTGGGTTCAGATCCTTTGATCAAGAGTGATGAGGAGTGTAGGTACGTGTGTACAGTCCCTTTTAAACTAAATAAAGTTTTTGTTAATGGGTGAAGATTCTCCTCTATGCCCCTTTTGCCAGAGTCCAGTATCTCTGAAGAATGTTTTAATAGACTCTGATGGGTTTAACTACTGTAGGTCTATTTACATTTCAGTTCATTTTTATGAAAAAGTTTTTAATGAAGTGAGACCAGACTTAGTTAAAATTTTTAAAAACCTGTTTAAACTTAAAGCATTTTATATATTTATATACTTTATTTATTTTTAAAAATGTTTTTATTTATACTTATTTTTCATTTGTCTCTCACCTTGAATATACCATAATAGCTGACATACTGGTCAATTATATACAAACAATGCTGTATTTTGAGGAATTTGTACTTTAATCATGCTGTTCAAACTGAATATAATATTTTATAAATATATAAAACCTTTTTGGAGAACTTTGCAGAATTCATATTTTATAGGTCACCTTGATCTTTCATCTCGCTTAGCTTACAGCTATTTGCAAGCAGTCTGTACCATTAAAATATGTATGTTTTTAACTCTCTATTAACATTTAAATGTAAAATTTCCATTCCATTCTTCTAACTGTGACAGCATGGATTAATCAACACTTTTTCCCCCTATAGGGACTTGGTTGATGAAGCCAAGAACTACCTCCTGCTACCCCAAGAGCGCCCCCTAATGCAGGGACCTCGAACCCGGCCCAGAAAGCCTATCCGTTGTGGAGAAGTACTGTTTGCTGGTGGGTGTTTTAGCAGCCATATCTTAGTTCGGTAACATTCGGTTACGATTCGATACAGGAGTATATCGGTCGATATATCGATATTATGATATTATATACCTATTTTAAACAAACATCTACATTTTTATTAACTCACAAATGCAACCAAAATATATAACATGAACATTTATCTGAAATTTTCACATCCTGTACCTCAATTGGGACATTCACAACAAAAAATAGGCCTACACTTTTTCTTTTTTTTTAAATTAAGAAAATAAACAATTGGAAAAACAATTCTGGCTGCTACTATGGGCTCAGTGCTAAAAATCTTTTCTACAGATAACCAAATTACAAGCAATAGCAGAGAATAAATACAATATATCAAAGACACAAGTTCAATAAACAGTGCTTTTCAGGTTTTTCAGCCCAGTCTAAAAGAAATTTTCGGGTACGCTGCAGAAATGTAATAATCAAATGTAAAATAACTGCATAGTCTTCACTGTATAAATTAAATCTAGATGAATCATTTTTGATGTTACGTAGGTTATTTAGTCAGGAGCAGTGAGAACTTGTATTTTTCTTTTACAGCGTTCATTTATTATTAGTTTGCTTTCACTTTAAGAACGAAAGGATGGATTTAATATACTGATACACATGCCTTTTCTTTCCCAACTGTTTACATTAAGACATGTCTAACCTGTTTACTAGGATATTTACTGTTTACTAGGATATTTGCCAAAACGTGCATTTTGATGTAATTTTATCTGTATTTATTCATCCATGCACAAAAAAGCTGAAGAGAGCTCAAATTAGTATTCGCGCGGTGACACGGCTGTCAGATGCGTGCGCAGAAAACTTCTCACACAGCGCTCGACTGTTCCGCCAACAATCCCGAGAGTCTTTTATGCTCATCTTGTGCCTTCGGGCAGTCCTTATATCGAGTCCTGATACGTGAGTTTGAACGAGAATGCATGCGTTGGCGGTAATGCATAGACGGACGTTATGTGAAAATGTGGACAGTGCCAAAATAAAGGTGCCTATGTATACTACAGATATCGATATTTTACTCGTGGCATTGATGCATCGTATCGTCAGATATCGTATTGATCCATATCGATGAATCGTTACACCCCTAATAGTAAGTACATGTAGTTAATTTAATATTACTCAGTACTTAAATGTATGATTACACTGTAACAAGGACACCTCAAAATAAAGTGTAACCCTTAGTTCTTGTTCTGTTGATTGATTTTGGTTTGCTTTCCAAGATTTTCCCTCTGCATCTGACTTCTGTTTGTGTGACTCAGTGGGAGGTTGGTGCAGTGGTGATGCTATCTCAAGCGTTGAGCGCTACGACCCTCAGACCAATGAATGGAGGATGGTGGCATCCATGAGCAAACGACGCTGTGGAGTTGGAGTCAGTGTTCTGGATGATCTGTTGTATGCAGTTGGCGGACACGATGGCTCATCTTATCTCAACAGTGTGGAGAGGTGCTGCTTGATTAATACAAATGAATCAGTTTTGTTTATCACGCTTCTAGAATCTAATGAATGAATCCTCACAGGATAAAATACATGAAATTATTATGGATGAAAATTAAACTTAACATTTCTGCCCTCTCCTGGCTCTGTCAGGTATGATCCTAAGACTAACCAGTGGAGCAGTGATGTTGCCCCTACTAGCACCTGCAGGACCAGTGTGGGTGTTGCTGTATTAGGAGGGTATCTGTATGCTGTGGGAGGTCAGGATGGTGTTTCCTGTCTCAACATTGTAGAAAGGTTAGTATTAAGATGATTACACAATTGTTATCTAAACATCTAAATGGGCATGGCTTGAAGTTTCCATTGGGAGGGTATTTAATGAGATCTTTCTGTTCTTTAGGTACGATCCAAAAGAGAATAAGTGGACTCGTGTTGCCTCGATGAGTACCAGGCGGTTGGGTGTAGCTGTAGCTGTATTAGGAGGTTTTCTTTACGCAGTAGGCGGTTCAGATGGTACATCCCCACTAAATACAGGTAAATACTGGAAGATGTAGAGGCAGAACTCCGTAATATTGGAGTCTGTGTAGTTAATATTTGATGTTTCTTCTGTATTTCTAAGAATAAATGCAGCTGAGGAGTGTTTTGACTGTTTTATGATTGAAGTATTAGATATTATTATTCACTGAAAGAACATTACTGTATTGGCATTGAAACTTTGATATCGTCAGTTCAGTCAAATGAGTTTTTGTTCAAATTTTCAGTAGTTGTAGTCAATACAAGTGCCAAATTTAATAAACGTTGGAACAATTTCTCAGTACCACAGCAAAAAAAGCTACTGAATACACTTTCTTGTTGTTAAATATGAATGTAAATATTAAATTTAAACAATGGAATATTTCAAGAATTGTAAATATAGTAAATATTGCTTCAAGATTTTCCAAATAATTAAACAGCTTTATTATAATAGGTGAGACGTTTTCCCTTTTTTAGTCAGTGTTATTTGATTAATATTAACATGATAATGAACAGATCCATAACGGACTGTATTTACATTTAATACCTTGTCAAGACACGATTTTTGACCACAAAGTTCATATGAACACTCATTTGGAGCTGTATTGTTAATTTATTTCCTTTATTGGCAAATTGCTATCAAAGTACTGGTATTTTCAGCATCCATAATGCTTTATTCAAAACTGTTCAAAAGTTTGGAATTAGTACAATTATATTTTAATAAATACTTTTATTGAGCAAGTATGCATCAAATTGATCAGTAAAATCAGTTACAATGTTACAAAAGAGTTCCATTTCTATAAATAAATGTTTTTCTTTTGAACCTTCTGTTCATCAAAAAATCCTGTAAAATATATCACAGTTTCCACAAAAATATGAACATTTTCAATATAATAAGAATGATAATAAGATGAAATGTTTCTAGAGAGTCAGATCAGCGTATTAAAATGATTTCTGATGGATCATGTGACACTAAAGACTGCTGAAAATTCAGCAATAAATTACAAAAATGTTAAATATATTAAAATAGTAATAATTTCACAGTGTTACTGTTTTTATTGTATTTTATTGTAATCAAATAAATGCAGCCTTGGTGAGCATAAGAGACTTTTTTAAAAAAAAAAAAACATTTAAAAAAATCTTACTTCACATGTTTGAATGCAGTGTTGATTGCTGAATTTCAGATATTATAAAGCAAATGCAAAGTGTTTATTAACAGTGAATTTGTTGGCAGTGGAGCGGTATAACCCTCAAGAGAACCGCTGGCATACAGTGGCACCCATGGGTACCCGTCGAAAACACCTGGGCTGTGCCGTATACCAAGATATGATCTACTCTGTGGGCGGCAGAGACGATACCACGGAACTGAGCAGCGCAGAGCGATATAATCCCAGAACCAATCAGTGGTCACCTGTAGTCGCAATGACGTCCAGAAGGAGCGGGGTATGTGAATATTTGATTGTGTTTCAGCCTCTTATAAAATAACTGCCCAGAAAATCAATTCTTTCTGTTGTTCTAGGTTGGTTTAGCAGTAGTAAATGGCCAGTTGATGGCAGTTGGAGGATTTGATGGTACCACATACCTAAAAACGATAGAAGTCTATGATCCTGATGCCAACACGTGGAGGTATGTACACTTACGTCTTTTTTGTATCACAGTTTCCACAAAATTATTAAGCAGCACAATTGTTTTCAACATTGATAATAATAAGAAATAAGAAAACGCCAAATCAGCATATTAGAATGATTTCTGAAGGATCATGTGACACTGAAAACTGGAAAAATGGCTGTTGAAAATTCAGCTTTGCATTTTACATTTTAAAATGCATGAAAATAGAAAACAGTTATTTAAAATTAATAATATTTCACAATATTTGTTTTTACTGTATTTTTGAAATAAATGCAGCCTTGTGACATTACAAAATCATACTACCCCAAACTTATAACTTGAATCATATTCAAATCATGGGTGATTTTCCAGTTACAGATTGTTTTTTTTTTTTCCCTCCCAAGGCTTTATGGAGGAATGAACTACAGGAGGCTGGGAGGTGGCGTTGGTGTAATAAAAATGACTCACTGTGAATCGCATATATGGTAACACCTACAGTATCCATCTCTCAGATGCCTCACCATAGCTCGTGCCTCATAGAGACATTGTGCATCATGCAAGAGGAAAGCCTGTTAAAAACTGAGTATTGTCTCCAGTTACTGAGATGGCAAAGCAACGGTATACCATCTCCTGAAGCTGCTCTAAGGAGACTCACTTGGCCATAGAGCATCACTCCATTATGTTTTTACATTTGGTTTCTCTTTCATACTTGAGAATAGCCAAAGGCATTGTTTTGAAGAGAGAAACAGCAGCCGGAAAAGCATCAGCCAGAGCGTTTGTTTTTCTGGAAGGAACTAGGCTTCTGCCGGTCTGTTTGACTGCATTGAAGAATAACTACAGTAACCTGAAACACACGTCGCTGGGGATTGGTGTGAATGACGCTCGTTCTTCTGAGCAAATGTTTCCCTGATTGATGTTCTAGTCTGAATTGGATGCACTGTGATATCTTTACCATTTCTTTAAGTTTAGGTTTTTATAATGAGTTGTACACTGAGCATTAACTGTTCCTCTGCATTTTACCAGATGTAAGCAGATTAGTTGATGTTTTTGTTTTTTTTCCTCTTTCTTTGGTGTACTGAAAATGCAGTCCCTCCTGAAACATTGCAATCTAATGAAGGCTGTAAAAAAAGGAAATAAGTTATTTTTGAAGCAGTCAAAAACAGGTTTGACGTATTATCAATTTGTTTACTTTTATACAACCGAATGCATCAATGAACCAGTTCATGCACTTTAATCAGCTAAGATGTTTTCTATTAAAGTTTGTATTTTTTTTCTTTAAAAATGTTGTTGGATGTATTGTTTTATGCAAGTATGAGGACCCAAGGTAAAAATAGGTTTTTCATAATCTGAAATTTCAGAACAAACAGGTTTGCAGTAGTAGCCTGCACGTATGGTCAGAAACTTAATGTTAAGCTTGTTACTGAATATGAGATGAATCTCTTTGAATTGTTACAGCTGCCCTTACATTTTCTTTTTTTTTTTTTTTTTTAAAATGAACACTCTTGTTTTCCCACTGGACAGTTATGTGTTCTAATCTTGGTGTTGAAATACGGTTACATAAAGTATATCTTCCATGATCTTATTTAATTTTAAAGATGTTCAACTGTCTATACATTTCAAAACTTTGAAAGTGGAATAAAATATCCAAAGAAAAATAATCCAAATGTTTGCAGTCATTGAAATTGTGTTTTATAGGTGATCAACCTTGTCCATGGGGTTTAGATCAGTGGTTCTCAACCTTCTTGACTCTGAGGCCCTCCATTGTTCCAGACAATATTTTTTCTTGTACTTCTGTAATGATGACAAAAACATTTTTATTACCAAAACTAGGAGTGTCAATAGATACCATAGAAATACAGTGATTTGTGTAATTGGTCTTCACATTTAACATGTTTTTAATTTTTTATCAAGTCATCTCACAGCCCCCTGCTTGAGAATCGCTGGTTTAGATTCCTCAAATCTAAATGTCCATTTCTCCTCATATGTATTTGAAGATCTCTTAAAATATAAATTAAAAATTCAACTTAGATTTGTGCTTTGAGACAAAAGGTAACTCAATTCAAATACATTGTTATGCACCTCTTAGGTCCGTTTCTGATGTAAATGTTTGAACGAAGGGCACTTTGAGTGCAAATTAAATAATCAAAATAAGCAACACAAACAATCCATTTGAATCAATTACAAAGAAGAATCTAATCAATTCAAAATTAACTTTAGAACTACCATTAGAACACAAACTGTAAAATGTTATACATTTACATGTTAGATTCTGACATTGTTGGCACTACTAGCAAAACGTAATGGAATTATTTCAGAGGCCCTGAGTCAAAACACATCTACACAACCAAAATTAAGCCACTATTCATTATGTAAACATAACAAATATCCTTAAGTGATTTACACACTTCAAAAGTTTCAAAATGTTTGTATAAAACGTTACAATATACTAATAGACATGAACATCTATTTGTGTGAACTATCTATAAGAAGCTATACATGTAGTAGTGATACATTTACACATAGTTGATAATCAGGTTTATTTGTGATAAATGAGTTGTATCACATTAATAGAAGTCTTATGGACTGATATAATGTTATTTGTCTTGATAAAACTCTAGTAAGTAAACGAAAAGAAAACAAGCATCTGAAAACAGAATAAAAAGTTCAATTTTAAAAGCTGGAAAACAAACAGACATTTTACAGCACAAAAAAATAAATATGAGAATCTTTAAAAGATATAAAAGTTTAGATGGCACAGAAAAAAACAAGCAAAAATGTATTTACAAATCTAAAGTAGAAAGCAGATTTTAGGTTGGCATTTTCAAAAGAGCAGATTCTGTCAGCAAGGTAAGTAAGGTGGTGATGTATTCACTGTTTCCGATCTGAAAGAGAGAAAAATCAAGTTGTAACATACAGATGCAACTCATGCTGTATATACAATGAATAAACATGACACATAACAATTACCTTGATTTTCCCATCAAGATGTGCTGATCCCAAAGCGGTAGATACTTTCACAAGTGTGCCAGCAGACAGGTAGATCTTAAAGTGTCTGAAAAAATGAGTCTCCAGTCCATTGATGAAAGACTGGACCTCTTTGATATCAATCCGGTCGTCTGTACTCTCCTCTGGGTGAATGCTGTTCCAAAGCTCCCATGCATCCTGTGGGTTGACTGTATACGAGACATCAAGGGATGGCTGTGTCTGAAGGCTCCAGGCCAGTTTCAGATACCTGATGTTGCAGGTGGGGTGGCAACCAGTCCACAGAGCAGCCAGCCAATTGAGAGTGGTGGAGTTTAAAGCCAAAGAACCAAAGTTGCAATCAAAAGCCCTCTCGAACCAGGATTTAACCACAGTTGTAAGAGACTCCGGTCCACTAGTGCAAAACAGAGGTAAACTGACAAAACCAGGAGGCAATGACCTCAGGTACTCTGGATCCCCGTTGACGCAAGTGAGCCAACCGCGCCAGACAATTTTCGGTGCATCTGCCACTGCAGCAAATACTGGTTTGGACTGGATCTGAGGGAATAAGAGAAAAATTAACATGAGTGTGGCATATTTATACACTACCGTTCAAAAGTTGTCATTAAGACATTCTGAAAGGGGTCTCATATGAAGAAGTGTCTTATGTTTGCCAAGGCTGCATTTATTTGATACAGTAAATATTGTGAAACATTATTATTTAAAATATCTTAAAATGTAATTGAATCCTGCGATGGCAAAGCTGAATTTTCAGCAGCCATTACTCCAGTCTTCAGTGTCACATGATCTTTCAGAAATCATTCTAATATGCTGATTCAGTGCACAAAAAACATTTCTTATTATTATCAAAGTTAAAAACAGTTGTGCTGCCTAATAGTATTTTAGAAACTGCTAATTTTTTCAGGATTCTTTGATGAATCAAAAAGTTTTTGTAACGATGTCTGTGTATGATGTCTGCTGTGACATCACAAATTTTTGAACCCAAACTTTTCACATGACCCTTTAGAAATGATTCTAACATGCTAATCTGGTGCTAAAGAATTATTATTGTTGAAAACTTGTTTACTGCATCTTTTCAGGATTCACTGATGAATAGGAAGTTCAAAAGAAAAGCATTTATTTAATATCTTGTTACATCATAAATGTGTTCGTTTTGATCAATTTAATGCATCCTTGCTGAATTAAAGCATTTATTTCTTTAAAAAAAAAAGAATGAATTAATAGCCTGTTCAGGTTACCTGAATGAAAACAGTCTCAGCATCCTCATCAGTTTCAGCCAGTCCAAGAACTGCAGTAAATGTGACCTTAAATCCAGCTTCTAACCCGACTTCAACTGCAACTCCTTGCTGTTTCTCTGCTACGATGAAGGCTGCAAGATGTTTGGAATATGATTTCAGCTGTGTATGTCTGAAGTGATGCAAAGGGGTGACGTAGGACAGCTTCCACTCGTTTTTCACCAGAAGAGCAATATGCTCAGGGTCAACCTTATTCTGTAGAAAAAAAAATAAAGACATTTGACACTCAAGCCACTCTATATCATATTGAGATACTGAATGAGTCTTTTCCATGATCTCTCACAGTGATGATTTGTGATTTGGCAGCCTCTCTACTGGTTGGGATCTTCAAGACTGTTAAATGTCCTGGTGTTTGCCAGAAATATGAGGGCGCTTCCACACAGCTCCGACCATAACTTTTGCTTCTACGAGTAACAGGTCTGCTGGCGGGAGTAGTGACGGCACTGCATGGGTTAAAACAAGCAACAGACATTGTTATTATTAGCGACTCTACTATTAATGGAACACACAACGATCAATAACTTCTGTTTTAATGAATAAACTATGTTATGCAAAACATTTTGAGGTTTTAAAGCATTTAATCAAACAACTTGATCAGAAAACAAGACAACAGTTCAGACAACCGCTACTATTAGCAGTTCGCTAAACCACTGTATGATCTACTTCCGTTGTATTCAGTGAGACGCGCATACGTGTCGTGTTTCAAATCAAAATTCTGCGCGACAAAACGTTTTAAAATAAGTTTCAAATCTTGAATCTGTCGTACCTGCCTCTCCCCTCCATGATGAAGAAAAACAAACCGAGCCAAAAAAGCAGGAAGAGGATTTGAACATCCCGCTTTCCCATCGTGCAACGGGGCGGGGTAGGAATACTAATCGATTACTGCTAGCTAGCAAGAGAAATATGTAGCACATATTTCTACATTTAGTCGAATCTAGATCATACTTACCAGGATAAATAAATGTGTTTACAGATTTAAAATTATGGTACATAATAAAAATTATTTATTGTCATGTTACAAACGCATAAATCGATTAGTTCTAATTTGATTAGTTGTGTCAAAGCATTCCATGCGCTGGACTGTAGCACACGGATGCAGTTCACAACTGTCATGATTGAGAATGTCAGTGAAAAGTCATATGGATTAGATTTTTTTAATTTAATTTAGTTATTTTTGTACGCTGTGTGAGGCACATTTTATAGGTGTTTGTATTCTGTAGACCGATTTAGGTATAAGATTAAGGAAAGGAAATAAAAACAAAGGTGACCGTCAGTGTTACGTTCTTTGCAATGATATAACTGGATTTATAGATATATAACGTAGACTCGCGTACACATAAACAAAACGCACACAATTATGTGAAGTAACAGCTCTGAGAAGTATCTTTTCATTTGTTTAAGACAACACAGAATAAATGTAGCCAGAGACACCACGACCGCGCATACAGGACAATGGCAAACAAATACAGATTATTTTTTCTTAGATCAGTCCAGCAGGTGTTGAGATGTCTGTATAGCAGAAGATCAGTACCTTCCATCAATCATATGTATTCCACAAAACCATCTCTACCTCCAAATTCATTAGCATGGGCTTATAACTTTTCCAGAAACTGCTCTGCTTACTCATCAGGTAATGTGACCTTCATTAAACTAGACAGTGTATTTGTAAAAGCCTTTTTTGCAGTATTTTAAGAGTGATATTTCTAATCTGTTATTTGTCTTGTAGGTCAAAGCAGTTTTTCATTGAGAAGCCACACATGTGGAGAATTGTGTTCCAGTCATATAGATGAAGAGGTTACTTTATGTGGCTGGATTCAGTACTTGAGGTTTGAGACACCATGCTTATTGTTTTTCAAAAATTCATTGAGACATTACTATATCAGGCAAACACATCTGTACTTGACTCTTTAGGCAAGATCTTTTTGTGATTTTGAGAGACTTCAGTGGATTGGTGCAAATTCTTATCCCACAGGATGAGGTAGCAACACGCTTTTATTGCTTATTTTGTGTCTGATCGTTTAAAGGGATAGTTCACCCAAAAGTTAAAATTCTGTCATTAATTACATCTTCATGTCGTTCCAAACCCGCAAGACCTTCGTTCATCTTCGGAACACAAATTAAGATATTTTTGATGAAATCCAAGAGCTTTCTGACCCTCCCATAGACAGCAATGGTACTACCACGGTCAAGGCACAGAAAGGTAGTAAGGACATCTTTAAAATAGTCCATATGACATCAGTGGTTCAACCGTAATTTTATGAATCTACGAGAATTCTTTTTGTGCACAAAGAAAACAAAAATAACGACTTCGTTCAACGAATTCTTCTCTCCCGGGACATGAGGGTAATTAATTAATGACAGAATTTTCATTTTTGGGTGAACTGTCCCTTTAATTCTGGTGCTGCTCACATGTGTTGGTTCATTTGTTGCAGTAACACATTTTGACCATTACATTTTTCTTTGACGCTTTATTTTTTTAGTCCAAATCTGAATTGAAGACTGCTTTTCTTGGTCTCACTGTGGAGTCGGTCATCATGGTTAAAGGAAGGGTCAGGCGTAGACCAGAGGGACAGGAGAATAAGGTTGCTATGTCTGTTCATATGCACAAAAAAGAGGAAAGTCTGACAATGCACTATTCAGTGAGAAATATGTGTAAAATTGTAATTTTTATTCAATACTAGAAAATGTCCACAGGAGAAATTGAGGTCTGTGCTGAGAGCGTGGAAGTGTTGAATACCTGCCGAAAGCTGCCGTTTGAAATTAAAGAATTTGTCAAAGTAAGTAAAAAAGTGTTGCATGCATTAAATTTCGAAATGCATTATGAAGTAGTTCTAGTTTTGATCACAGTAGTTCTAGAGTGAATCTCACAAAGAACATAACAAGGTCATATTTCACAACAAAATCAAAAGGAAAAAAAGTATACCATTCAAGCGTTTGTGTTCAGAAACATTTTTAATTTATTTTAAAGTCTATTGTATTCACCAGTGCTATTTATTTTTTATCAAACCAGTAATATTGTGAAATATTGTTCCAAATTAAAATGACTGTTTTCTATCTTAATATATTTTAAAATGTAATTTAAATTTATTCTTGTGATGAAAGCTGAACATTCAGCAGCCATTAATCCAGTCTTCATTGTCACATAATCCTTCAGAAATCATTCTAATATGCTGATTTGGTGCTCAAGAAACATTTCTTATTATGTTAAAAACAGTTTCGCTGCTTTTTTCAGGATTCTTGGATGAATAGGAAGTTCAAAAGAACAGTATTTATTTATTTTTTTGTAAAAATGTAAAACTGTTTAACAATTTGCTGTTACTTTTTATCAGTTATCTGGACAAGGACAAGACCTTTGATTCAGTGTCATGGAAATTATGTAACAATGAAAAAACTAAACTGGCCTAAAAATATGAAATATGACTTTGAAGTGTTTCGTGACAGTGTTTGTGATATTCACCCTATGTCATTTGTTGTGGAATAGCCAATGAATTTCATTCCGGATGGATGTTCTTTTTATTATTTATTTGAGGTTATGAGTAACACTTGTTGTCCAAGTAGGATAAGAAATCCCTAATATGTTTAATTTAAATTTTTATGTTTGCCTTGAAGAAATCTGAAGCCCTCCGGATGCAGTATCGGTATCTTGATCTTCGGTCACCCAGGATGCAGTACAATTTAAGACTGAGATCACAAATGGTGATGAAAATAAGGGAGTACCTTTGCAATTTGCATGGTGATGATTTACAGTGGTATTTTCATACTTGTACATACATCTGTTAATGTACTACAATACTCACTGAACATTACCTGTCTTTTCCCAAGGATTTGTGGATGTGGAAACACCAACATTGTTTAAGAGAACACCAGGGGTAAATATTTTTTTCTGTGTAAATCAAGTGTCATTCTTAGAACTAAAATATAATGCAACATGCTAATTTAGATGCACACTGTTTTTTGTTTCATTGGAATCTCTGCACATTTAATCAATATGGAATTGTTAAGAAAAATATATTCTCATAAATAATATGTGCTTGCGATTCAAATGCACCCTTCAGCAATTCAGAAACGTGGTCATGAGTGTTTATTTATTTGTTAACTTTATTAAACTTCCAACATTGTAAATTACGCTCATAAAAAATGCAATACAATTATAATACTTACTGAGCCAAATCCAAAGAATGAGAGAAAGTACTGTGCAGAATGTAGCTCGCCACACTAAGCATAAAAACATTTTTTAATTGCAGAAAGGTTGAATTTATGAGAGCTTATTTTACGCTGCACAATGCTTCTATGGTGGCTCATGCTTCTGTTTCTTGTCTCCTGCAAGACACCCCTGTGAGGCTTGCCCAAACATCAACAAAATACAACTGGTGCAAAATATTGCCAGATTATTACCCAAAAATTTGTGAGCAATCACATCATTCTGGTTTCTTCCCTCTGGCTTAGTTGTTCTAAGAACTTTTACATCTGTTTTCACGAATGGACTTTTAAAACTTTTATAGCTTTGATACATATGTATGAGCATCTGAATGCTACTCACTTGATCTTGGTAACCCCGCTGTTACTGGACTCTTCAGTTTGCAGAATAAATTAATCAAGGCTGAGTGAGAATAGGGAATTTATACAATGGTATTGGTAACTGAAAGCATTTTTGCATTTTTTGCATTCATACACAATGTGTGATTTACACACTTAAAAACAGTTGAATTTTTTTTTTTTTACAGTGTCACTTCATTTAAACAATATTTTAAACATTGGTGAAGCCTATATGCGAAGTTAGTGAAATCACTTCAGAATTATACTGTTATTAGACTTAAATATTTACAAACTTATTTCCAAAATTCAGGAGTTTTGACTAAATGATTTAATTTTGGTGAATTATTAGAAACAGCCTTCCAAGTAGTACAAGTACAGTTGAGGAAAAGTCTAATTTGCGACATGATACAACAAGGCCGGGCAGTTGCTACAAAGTTGTCTGTAGGGGGCAGATGATCATCTAGAATGTTACAATATCTGCTAAATGGATTAAATATGAAAACCCACATTTGTACAGTTGGAGGTGTTGAATAACCTTCTATCTTACGTAGGAGGACTTCTCTGTATACAAAACCCATCTATATTTCAATAGAAGGATGGGTTGATGGATGGATGTGTGGGTGGATGGATGGATGGATGGTTAGATAGATAGATAGATAGATAGGTATTAAGTTGCACTGATATATAGATAGATCATTAGAAATCAGTGAGGTGTTTTAATATCCTTTTAAATTTTGCATGTTTTTTTTACTCTCTACACTGTGCTAATTTATTTTTGCTTCTCTCTTTTGTATTTCATAATGTGACTTTCATTTATCAGATTGGCTTGAGATATGCTGGCTGATTCAGTTCTCAGTGAGAGGCAGGAATACAC
>JAFVLL020039365.1:0-15999 GCA_021397915.2 Tor tambroides | reverse complement strand
TCCGCTCTTGATACCTGTAGTGGATTCCACATTGCTGGCAACATCTGAAAAACACAACGTTAAAAACTGAAGCTGTACTACAATCCCACTGCAGAGCTGGTGTCATTTGTATGTATTTTATAGATCGCTGTTAGGACCAGAACTGCTTGCCATGGACATTAATTCTTGTATTTGTAAGAATATTGGGCTTTGATGTGCTAAGAAGGGTTCATCTCTGGCAGAACATCTCATCAGGAATGAGGCAGGTATGTGCTTGATAATGAAGGCAGACGCAGGTGCTCAGGAAGAGCTGCAGGGAGGGTCTTGTTGCTCATGATGAACCGAATCACAGATTCAAGCTCTTTTGTCTGGGGGTGCAGTAGGCCTATGTCATCTACAGCTTCATGAACTGACGGGTCTGTTCTGTGCTCTGGGCCGTCTGGAAAAGGTGCTATTTTGCAGTGTATTTCTGGAGGCAGGAGCTTCTTGATCTGGCACAAGCACAATGCCAGGTGTTCTGCTTTACATCATATGTGACCATTATTCCTCCAAGTTGGGCATAATACGCCGCATGTGGCTCATAGACTGAAACACACCTCTTTAAAGATGGCGTTGTAGCCACAGACAAGGGTTTGTTGTCTTGGGTGGCCAGGCTTTGTGTTTGTCTTTCTTTCCCACCCAACCATGTCTGTCGGGGTACAGATTACTATCAAATGGAGAGCACCACAAATAGAGCCAATTTAATCACAGGTGAGATCAACATCACAATTAATATATATTAATTAGCCAGCAAACAATTAAAATACTCTCTTAACTTTATATTAATAAAACAAGATACACCATAAATAACTGAGCACCAACAATCACAAACATGATAAAACCACATTAAGTTCAAATAAACTTTAATTAGATATTAGATAATTAGATCATCTCATTTATAAAAGAAACAACTCAAATCAAATTTTACATTCAAACCATATGGGACCAAAGTTTTTAATGTGGGATTTATCATGTTTGTGATTGTTGGTGGTCAATTATTGATAGTGAATCATTTGTTTTCTTAATATAAACTTAAGAAATAGTCTTTTAATTGTTTGCTGTAATAAAAATACTTGAGTGTGCAGTTAAATTCTCCTTACTTAGAGATTTACATACATAACGTACATGCCTATTATAAATCTGTCTTTTGTATGTTCATATCCAACATGTACTCTAATGTTGCTGCAAAATCCATGTGGAGTGTGTAAAGATGAAACGGGGTCAGAAGAATATCTTAGAAAACGCCATCTCACGCAAGCTCCAGACAGACAACTAAAGAATTAAAAATAAAATGAAAGCAAGTGAGACAGAGCGAGCACATAGAACATGAGGCAGCTAAGCTTACACGTGTTTAGCTAAAACTGAGCCAGACAAACCATCAACCTGACCCTCAATATTGTCTTTATTATTAATTATATAAATGCCTGCTGACATATTGAAATGAACTGATAGCGACCTTTAGCTAATCGTTTATAAATTATACTTGTTGCACGCTTGCTGAACAACAATATCTTTAAAGAGTATTTAACATACCTCTTTTTGGTGTTGCTTCTAGACTTGGTTTGGTTCTGTTCTGATGAACAACCAAGGGACATGGACAAACTCTTCTTTTTTATTAAATAAAAATATCGTTGTACTGTTCTCCTCGCATGTGCAAATGCAATTTAACAGTCAGCCAAACTCCATCCATAAAGTACAGACGAGTCAGGATTCATCTTAGTCTTTGACGTTTAATAAGATGCCATTGAGATGTACATTATGAATTAGGAGTAAAACTGTAAAAAACAGCAAACAAACAATAATCAAAATAATTATACAACAACTAAAAGACTATGCATATAAATAGCTCTGATACTTATATCTCCATAAGGACTCAAATGTTATCGATGTAATCAGTTTACTTAAATGAGATTACCAAATAATCAAAATAGTGCCAAATACAGATATTGGCTCATATAGACAAGTTGTCATATCAAAGTAGAATGAAATCAACATATTAAATAAAGGCTAGGCTAACAGCTAGATGCTCTTACTAGAATTACATCAAATCGAAGATTCAAACGAATTTACTACAAATATGTAATCAATCATTATGTAACAAAGTATTAACTTACAGATGATGCTTTCACAAGCGCAAAACAAAGGATGGCATTGAAAGATCGACGAGAAGCTGTTTGCATGAGAAATGTGCTTTTTTCCTGAACTCACTTTTACTTCGCGTAGAACTGCCACTAGGTGTCGCCAAACCTATACAACTTGGAGCAGAACAATCGTTTTTATTACCAAATGATCAATTGTTACGGAGCCGATGAGACAAGAGGCAAGCGGATCCGTTTGCTGAGCTTTATTAAGAAACATATTCAATAAACAGGCAGGGTCAAACAACAGCAAACAGGTATGGTAAGGGCAAGACACAGAGTAGTCCTAAGGAAAGCGTGGGTCTTCGATCGGCGAACAATATCCAACAGGGGCAAGGCAAAGAGAGATAATCCAGGTACACAGCAATAATCCAAACGAGGTGCAAACAAAGTCCGAACGGCAAGGCAAAGGGTTAATCCAGGAAACACGGGCAGGTATCAAACACGAGAAAACTAACAAGGCAAGACTATAATTACTGAGAGGGCTCCGTAATGTAGCTATCGCTAGGATAAACGCTATACAATACTCGGCGATCACAGAGAGCAAGTTCAAGGCTTATAAAGCGTGTGTGATTGAGTGATCAGTGAAATCAGCTGTGTCGTCAGTGCAATGGATGATGGGAAATGCAGTCCAATGTGATGTGCCAGTAGTGTATGAGTCAATGTGGTGAGCGAGTGACCTCTGGTGGTGAGTGAACAGAAGTGCATGGCCAGGATTCGTGACATAGCCCCCCCCCAAGGAGCGGCTTCCAGACGCTCCTACCTTAATAAAATCCAGGAGGGCGGTGGAGCGGAAGAGGGGGAGGGACGGAGGACAAGGTCCATGTGGAAGTGGAGAGACTGGAGACTGAGGCAGAGCTGAAACCGACAGAGCTGGGAGCCAGGGCGGAGCCAAAGGCCAGGACAGGGCCGACAGAGCAGAGCCCCACCAGGGCGGAGCGGACGAGACTGGGGCCCACCAGGGCAGAGCAGAAGATCTCCACGGCAGAGCAGGCGGAGCAGGAGCCCACCAGGGCGGAGCAGACGTAACAGGAGCCCACCAGGGCGGAGCAGAAGATCTCCACGGTAGAGCTGAAGACCACCAGACCTGACCAGAAGACCACCACGGTGGAGCAGAAGACCACGGCGGAGCAGAGGACCACCAGACCTGAGCGGAAGACCAACACAGGGAAGCAGACTGAGCAGGAAACCATGGCAGAGACCGAGATCTAGGGAGAACAGAGACAGACAACACAGGGAGAGCAGAGACAGACAACACAGGCAGTGCATTCATGGTCTCAAGGGACGAGGCAGAGAACACAAAAAGTTCCTCAATGGTTTCCCGGGCTGACAGTTCATAATCAGCCACCTTGGCTAGTTCAGGACACAGTGATAGTTCAGAGATGGCCTCTGTGGCCGGGACAGAACAACCAGGAAGTTCATAGACGGCTTCCATAGCCGTGATGAAACAGGACGGGAACTCACAGACGGTCTCCTTAGCCGTGACAGGGCAGGACGAGGATTCATAGACGGCCTCCATAGCCGTGACAGGGCAGGACGAGGATTCACAAGTGGTTACCACTGACACCTCTGAAGGTTCTGCAGCAGACACCGCCACCTCTGGAGGTTCTACAGTGGTAACAGTTTCTTTAACCGTGACATGACAGGCTGTGAGTGCATTACTGGGCGCCACCACCATGCAAGGAATTAAAGAGAGCACCGCTGCTTCAGGAGGTTCTGTAGCATCAGCCGCCACCTCTGGAGAAGCTGTAGCGGGCGTCGCCTCGGGGAACACGGCGGCGTGCGCCACTACACCAGAAGGTTCTGCAGCGTCAGCCGCCACCTCTGGAGACATCTCAGTGGCCACCGCCGTCTCTAGAGTTTCAGTGGTGGTGTATGCAGCCCAAATACACCATAAAGTGATCCCCATTATGGGAAGCACCACAGACAGGGGAATCAGTTCAGGGACAGGAGGGCTAAAGTGAGTAGATTTGGGGATACCAGCTGCGCGTGCAGACACCAACGGTGCATCCCTCACGCTGGACACCAGACAGGGAACTCGAAAGACTGACCTTAAATCTCTGGGTGTGACAGGCTCTGGCAGTTCGGCGGAGACGTGAAGAGGCTCTGGCTGAAGAGCTGAGACGTGAAGAGGCTCTGGCTGAAGAGCTGAGACGTGAAGAGACTCTGGCAGCTCGGCGGAGACGTGAAGAGGCTCTGGCTGAAGAGCTGAGACGTGAAGAGACTCGTGACGATCCGCAGAGACGTGACTTGACTCGTGATGATGAGCCGAGACATGACGGGGTGTTGTTGTGGCCGCCATTTTGTGAGCGTGCTCTAGCGCGGGTGTGATCACACAATTGAATGCGGTGTCGCGTTCCTCCGTGACACCCACAGTGAACGCTGAACCAATAGTTAACAGAACATAATCCAGAAAATTACTCAGTGACGAACGAGGTCCCTTATGAATCACTTGTGATCTTACAGGCTGGTTAAGGCCATCACAGAAAAAGTCTATTAACATGCAGTCTGGTAATTCTGAGCCATTAGCCAGAGCCAAATATTCCACAATGTAATGTTCGAGTGATCGTGTACCCTGCTTGAGGGCTAACAGCAAGATCGCTGCGTCCATACCTGAGCAATGTTCGTTGGAAAAGCCGCTGGATCCTTTTGTGGCCGAGTATTCTGTTACGGAGCCGACGAGACAAGAGGCAAGCGGATCCATTTGCTGAGCTTTATTAAGAAACATAGTCAATAAACAGGCAGGGTCAAACAACGGCAAACAGGTATGGTAAGGGCAAGACACAGAGTAGTCCTAAGGCAAGCGTGGGTCGACGATCGGCGAACAATATCCAACAGGGGCAAGGCAAAGAGAGATAATCCAGGTACACAGCAATAATCCAAACGAGGTGCAAACAAAGTCCGAACGGCAAGGCAAAGGGTTAATCCAGGAAACACGGGCAGGTATCAAACACGAGAAAACTAACAAGGCAAGACTATAATTACTGAGAGGGCTCCATAATGTAGCTATCGATAGGATAAACGCTATACAATACTCGGCCATCACAGAGAGCAAGTTCAAGGCTTATAAGGCGTGTGTGATTGAGTGATCAGTGAAATCAGCTGTGTGTTGTCAGTGCAATGGATGATGGGAAATGCAGTCCAATGTGCTGTGCCAGTAGTGTAGTGTATGAGTCAATGTGGTGAGCGAGTGAACTCTGGTGGTGAGTGAACAGAAGTGCATGGCCAGGATTCGTGACATCAATACACTCAAATTGAGTAATTTCTTATTTAACAAAATGTTAATAGGAGAATTTTTATTAAAATTTTATGATTTGACAATATTCTACTCTCATTCAGATTTAATGAGCAGTGCATGGGACATAGCAAAATAACACGCATCCGCTTATACAAAACTAAAATAATCTAGAAAATGTATCTAAAGATCCAAGTAATGATTTTGTTATGAATATAAAAACATTTTTATGTTATCATGGCAAATGAGTTATTTATGCACAGGACACCAGAAGGCACCCTACAGTGATATTGACCCATAATACAAAGTTTAGTGTTATAAACGCACATACGTTTAAAAAAAATGAAAATATAGAAAAACTAAGAAGGATTTCCGATGCTGATGACCATTGAAACGGTCACAGCGCGAGACCTGTTCTAGCGTTAGCTATGGTATCGCTATCTAGCCTACCTGTAATGTTTCTCGACACGGCCATTTCTGTCGTGTCTCTTCTAAAACCTTGAGATTTTTTCCACATGAACCGCAGAACTTTGGAACCTTGTCATATTTTATTCCACAGAAAGGGCAATATTTATACTGAGCTACTTTAAAAACATCTCTGAACTTTCTACCGCTAGCCTGCTAACTTCCTGTATACCTTGATTGACAGATGTCTCGTCCAATCAGCGGTGAGTAATCCATTCTCAAACTACACCTACCTCTTCTGTTTTGTCTGATTTGTCGTTGTGTTTTCGGAGAGTTATTTTGTTTTCGGATTTGTAGTTGTGTTATCTGAATTATCTTGTTTTTAGATTAGCATTTGTAATTTGTAATTTTGTTTTCAGAATTGTGATTTATTTTGCACTTCTCAGCCACCGTAGATATACAGCTCTCTGCTTGCAGCGCATCAGTCACGCTCGTCAGGAAAATGAGTGAAACACACACAAACACATAATACATCATTAATAGCTGTTCACTTCCCCGAGTTTACTAAGCAGACTCGGGTATGGTTTGTGAGTTCAGAAGACAGCGTTCACATCATCCAAACAGGTCATTCTCTCAAAAAAGATGAATTAAATAATGCAGTGCAGTGTTCATAATTGTATTCAGTTTACATCCTTTTATTTAGAATTGTTCATTTACATCGTGCCATTTCACATCAAGACAGAAATTTTGATTCGGATATATCAATATATGGAATGGAGTGATGCCTCAATACAAATTAGAGTTACTTGATGATTAAAACTATAGCAAAAAGGAGATGGTCAAGCATGGCCACAAGTGTTCATTATGTACATGACAAAATAAAAGTCTAAAACTAAAATATAATGAATGCATGAAGGATGCAAATAGAACAAATGAACATGGCTGAATCTCATTTAAAGTTCACGTCAACAGCCTCATCAAAAAAACATTCTACATTTGAGCAGAAAATCAAATCTGGGCCACATTCAGCTACGGAGTGAACGAAGCCTTAGTTTCACACAAATCCGTATTTTCTTGTGCCATTTCAGATTGCTAGGCCATTTGAAACGCTTTCCACACGCTGAGCACAAATACGGTTTCACATAAGCATGAGTTCTCATGTGTATCTGTACGTGTGATGGCAAAATAAAGCCTTTATTACACTGATCACATTTGTATGGCCTTTGTCCCGAGTGAAAGCGCAGATGATTGTTGAAATTGCTCCTTTTTCTGAAGCTCTTGTCACACTCAGAGCACTGCAGTTTCTCTCCAGAATGCGTTTGCGAGTGGCGTTTCAGGCATCGTCGATACGTGAAGCTCCTCTCACACTGATGGCACTGGAAAGCCTTCTCTCCGGTGTGAAGCCTCATGTGATTCTTAAAGGTTTCGATGAATGGGAAAATCCCTCTGCACAGGTGGCATTTGAGAGGTTCCACTCGGGAGTGATTTCTCCTATGCATCTCAAAGCGATTCATTTTATGGAAAGTCTTTCCGCACTCTTGACATATAAAGCGGTTCTCTTTGGAGTGAATCCTCGTGTGTCTGTTCAGGGTTTGTTTACATCTGAAACTCTTCCCACACTGATCGCAGGTGAACGGCTTCTCTCCGGTGTGCTTGTGCATGTGATACTTAAGGCTGACTTTGTTTGTGAAGAGCTTCCCGCACTCTCTGCAGGTGAAAGGGCTCTTGCCAGTGTGACTGATCATGTGGGAGTCGAGAGCTCTTTTATATGTGAAGCTCTCTCCGCACTGAGTGCAAGTGTAAGGCTTCTCTCCAGTGTGAAGTCTCATGTGGATTTTGAGGTTTCCTTTCTCAATGAAACTTTTTCCGCACTGTTGACATGCAAAATGGTTTTCTCCCGAGTGAACCTTCAAGTGGTTATCAAGGCTGATTTTATGTCTGAAACTCTTCCCGCACTGAACGCATGTGAACGACTTCTCTCCGGTGTGAATGAGCATGTGGTACCCGAGGTTAACTTTGCATTTTAAGATCTTCCCGCACTTTTTGCAGGTGAAAGGGCTCTTGCCAGTGTGGCTGATCATGTGAGAGTCCAGATCTCTTTTATATCTGAAACTCTTTCCACACTGATCACATTTGTACGGCTTCTCTCCAGTGTGAGTGCGAGTGTGATTCATGAGGTTCTGTTCTGTTTTAAAGCTCTTTTCACACTGCTGGCATGCGAAAGGCTTCTCCTCACTGTGAACTGTCATGTGCCGTTTAAGGTTTCTATTTTGGGCGAAACTCTTTCCACACTCTTGGCAGGCGAAACGCTTCTCTTCAGTGTGAATTTTCATGTGGATTGTAAGGTTTCTATTTTGAGCGAAACTCTTTCCACACTGAGAGCAGGTGAAATGACTGCTAGTCTTCTGAGCTTTTTTTCGTATCTTTTCAGTCTGTGAGCTCCTGAAAGATTTTTCTCCAGTTATGAAACCATGACTCTTAAACTGATCGTTCTCTTCCCTTTCATTCAGTACTTCACGCTCCTCTTTCAGCGGCTCCAGATCTAAGGCAAAAAGACAAATAAAAATGAACACCAGTTTAATGGCACAAAGCAACAGACATCCAAACATTTAAAGAATCAAAACCAAAACACATGATCAAAACTAGAAACATGTATGATAATGTACTGTATACTACTAAGATCCATACTCACACCTTTATTTATAGACTGATCTTAAATATACCATTCATGACTAAAATATTAGAAAAATACTATCCTTTCAACTGTGCTCAGTTTTGCAGAATAACAGTATCTCTGAGAAAATTCATTCAGTATTTAATCCCCACTGTAGCACAGAGATTGTGCTAATTAATGTTACATCTCTCTTCTAAAACTATTAGATCTTTTGTCACCACTACATTCTTGTATAGCTAGACAATTATGCTGGCATTTGTGGACAAGCATTAGCATGGTTTAGGTCCTGTCTATGTAACCGATACCACTTTGCTTGTGAAAATGAAGAGACGCCCCATCTAACACGAGTATGGTGTGCCACAGGGCTCAGTATTAGGTCCTCTGCTTTTCCCAAGAGACATTATCATTAGATTTTGCTATGTTATACAGATCAGACACTCAGTTTCATATTTCTCCACAACAAAACTTCCTAACTCTCTCAGTTAACAGAGTGTATTAATGATATAAAACATTTCTCTTTTATTAAATTATGCCTAAACATAAGTGTTAATTATTGGATCAAAAACCTTCACACACAAGATTCTAGATCTCAAAGGATGTGCAGTTATGTGATTTCCCACAGCTAAGAACACAGATGTTGTGTTGACATTTAACATTAATGTCATGAACATATTCTAGATCCCTTAATCCACCCCATATCTAAACTTAACAGCTACCTTACTAACTATTAATGAGCAGCAAATTAGGAGTTTATTTAGGGAAAACTCTTAGCTAATAGTTAACGTGTTGCCTAATCTAAAGTGTTACCAAAGCATTTATTATTACAGTATTATTAATACAACTATTATTATTGCTATTATTACTAATAATAATAATTATATGACGGTTCTCTCTGGTTCTCAGATCTGATTGGCTGAGAGATCTTTCCACCCATGAGATATTCATTAGTATCTCCACAGGAACCATTTCACTGTTTGTATCGCTCTGCTTGCAGTATTTCTCACAGCGAGTGTCATAGCGGACGCCCAAATCCACTTATAAATACAGAATGAAGTTTTAAAAGTATTTTAAGCAATAATGTAGTTGTTTAGACTTCAAATATGCAGAGATGTGAGCTCCAGAGCATCAGGAAATAGTTTTAGCTGAGGGCAAAATCTCATAACTTTGTTTTTTATATAACTTTAATACTGTATCAGAGCACTGCCTTTGTACTCTTTACTGTATTGCTCAGCAACTTTAATAATAGCTATTGTTTATTCAATGTTGTATACAGATAATAGTATTTGGTTCTGTGAAACAGTTTGTGTGTTGTAGTGAGGGTGATTCGGCGACAAGAGAATGTCTTTGAGTGAATCAGTAGTAAAGACGTTTATAGTAAAAGGGACTAGAATCAAGGAAGTTATTTTTACTTTTAACAGCAGCTTGTAAGATGCAGACAACAAATGCACTGAGCAGCGCTGTCATCGGAAATCACCCTTAACAGATGAAAGGATAGTATGAGCCTATCGCTTTCCTCAGCAGCCATTCAAACTAATGTTTTATTGTGAATATGAGATTGATCTGAAGAATGAATGGTGTATCAGATGCAGGTAATCACACTCGCTCAGTCCATCTAATACAAAGCTTTTACTACAGTATAAGCTTTTAATGAAGCAACTCAATGTTCCTTCATTACTAGTTCTAAAGTGACATTTTTTAATTAGTAACGGAGGCTTGGGCTCAGCTGTTGAGCTTTAGATTTGAATTTGTGGTGGAAGGAAGTAGTTCTGCACAAAAGAGGCCTTTTTAAGACACTCCGTGGTTTAAAACTACATATTCAATATTCAAATGAAAGACGCCCATTTCCTCCCTATTACGCTTTCAGCTCTGTGATTGGTGGTACAGTTATGAAATTACAGAGGGCCAAGTCAAAGAGACATTAATTTCAAATGACATGAAAACTGACCAATCATATTGTCCCTCTAAATGGGGGGGGTCTGTTATCACTTTATCACAATTTCCGCCCACTGTGGGAAAAAATAGCCTATGACAATAAAATATCTAGCGCTGTTCACTGTGGAAAATACAAGTAACATTAATGAGGAGAACTTTGTTGCTAATTTATTATCCACACTGTTTTTAAGATTAACTTCTAATGAAATATTTAAATTGATCGGCAAAGGAAGACCAACAACAGACCTTGATTTGGTGAAGAAAGCCAAAGCTTTTGAAAGCATTTCAACCCCAGCTAAAACAAGCTTACATTTATCAAATAGTGTAATAAAAGTCTTAATTTTAGTTTGAATAGGTCTTAAATTAAGGAAAGACGAGGTGTATTCCGCCAGCTGAGGGGGATGTGATCAAAGCCTGGAGTGGAGTGAGAGCACGTTCCTCTCTCCTCTCGAAGCGTTCTGTAATCACTCCGCTCTGGGTCCACTCACGGAAAAACTGCTCCGTGTTCACTCCATTTTAAAAGTTATCAGGGATTAAAGTTTTCTGTCTCTACGACGGATTTCCATCAATTGGAAAAAAAAATGAGGGAAAAAGAAACATGTAGCGCACTGTTGTTCTGCCGGCACACCAAAAATCATCCCCGCCACGGCTGCAGCTTCTCACTGACAACATAGTAACGCCGCTCGCATCATTCACAGTCGGGTTATTAGCAGAGAACACAGAGCAGAACTTGAATTTCGGCGCGGGATTGCGGATATTAATAATAATTCTACTCATTCCCGCAGGTTCCGACGGAATGTATCACATTTGAACGTGCTTTTGAGTCTTGATAACTCACTCGCGCGCTCTCATTTTCTGTGCGCCCACAGATCGCGATAAGGAGAGTGACAGCTTTTAATAATTATTAAGGGAGTTTGCAAATGTGATATTGATTTAATACAACAGATCAATAAACAAGTACTGCATGATTTTGCTCTATATCATCAACGAAAATAGTATCAAATAAAGTAACAGCTGAGCAGTTGCGCATCTCTAAAAGTAAACACAGCGGTGTTTCATTCATGAATGAAAGTGAGTTTTTGAACAAATCTAGTGAGTCAGTGATTCATGATTCCCCATTCATAAACACGGTCACTTGCTTCATTCCTGAATGAATCAGCCGTTCGAACGAATCAATTGAATAAATGATTCAGTGATAAATTCAGTGACTTGCCGCCACCTGCTGGTGGTTTCGGTTTCATTTTTAGCGTATCATTTCAGTTATTTAATTCATTTAATATTTCTGTATTCAAAATTTTATATTTAAAACTTTAATCTCCACATGAATCTATGAATTTAATTGCACTCATGCCACCTCTGAGTCTCATTAAACGTCTGAAAATGTACCTGCAACTACAAGCCACTTCTGTGTTCTTCTGTGCCACCTCTGTAGTACAAATTAATTTTTCATATGATTGGTAACTTATTTGTCTTATTCTACTTCTTATTATATTGTTTTAAATAGAATTTTTAAAAAGCTTATAACCATAATTTTTTTAATTTGACAAAGATGAAAATGATGCCATTTAGGGGTGGGCGATATGGAAAAAATATCACTTTTTTTTTTTAGAAATATCACGATTCACGATTTTATCACGATTCTTTGTCGTGTTGGTTTTACTATTTTGGTTTTACAAGTTTTCTGAGCATTACCGCCAAACTAGAAAGACAAAGTCTTTCAAAGGTAACAAAAAAAAAAAAAAAGAAGAAAAAAAAAGAATGGCAGATATTTAGGCCAAAGTGGGCGAAGATAAAAATCTTTGTCATTATTTTATCTTTCTTATTAAAAAATAAGAACAAAGATACACATTACAAATACACATAATATACAAATAAAACAAACAGTGTTTTATTTTCAGGTACAATAGGTGTATTTAGCAGGAGCATTCAAGAAATTGAATGAACAAATATAAAAACAAAACTATATAGACTGATTCCTAAAGCAACTGTATTAAAGTTTTTCAGTCAACAGTAGTGAGTGATTTTTCTCTTTGCGTTTTGTTGTTTTATCAACGTTAAAGGAATAGTTCCCCCAAAAATAAAAATTCTGTCATCTGTCTGTCAATTCTGTCATAGTGTTTTATTTTTATACCATCATTTACTCAAAAATTGTTTTAAACCTGAGTGAGTCTCTTTCTTCTGCTGAACATAAAAGCTATTTTGAAGAACGTGGAAAACCAATCAGTTGCTGGTCCACAGTGACTTCTACATAATTTTTTCCTACTATCAAAGTCAATGTGGACCAGCAACTGTTTGGTTACCCTCATTCTTCAAAATATCTTCTTTTGTGTTCAGCACAAGAAAGAAATGAATACAGGTTTGGGACAACATGTGAGTGAGTAAATAATGACAGAAATTACATTTTAGCATGAACTATCCCTTTAATGACAGTCGGCTGCATGTTTAGTTCTGTCCCTTTAAGACCTGCACGCATTAATATACAGGCACGTATCCGTTTTTCTCTGAACTGTTTACTTTCATTTTAGACATAACCAACTGAGTCTATATGTAAACCTTGTGTGTTTTTGACAGTATTAGCGCAAAAGATAACTTAGTTCAGTAATCAGGCGCTATTTAACAGGCTTTTTAGCGCGCGCGCTTCGGGTGTATGCGCTCAGAAAAAGCGCACGTCAGACAATCATCGCGAATGAAACATTTAACCAGCGAGGCTTGTATGCAAATAATGTACTTTTGCGATCGCGAATAAGTGCAGTGTCCTGTCAGAGTAACTCTACTGCTATATGTCGTGTTGTACAGTATAGAGACGGAGGCGCCAGAACTGTAATTGATATAATGTGCGCTGTAGCACGATACTACGATATTTCTTCAAAAGCAGATCGTGGAGACATTTTTATCGTCCACGATCAAAAATCGTCATATCGCACACCCCTAATGCCATTGCAAAAGTAAAAGGTAAGTCACTTTAAGGAGTAAAATGTCACCTCGAATTAGGAAGGCTAATTTTTGATCAGAATTTTTGATTATTGATCAGAAGGTGCTCCTAATTTTTTTAAATTAGGAGGACAAGCACTCCTAAAAAGAAAAGAAAGCATGGAGCCATGTGTAACATATTAGATCCATGCATGAGGTCTTAAAGAGACAGCAGCCTAAATAAACCTGCTGCTGTCTTTCATTATACAGTGAAGACTATCCAGTGTTATTTTACAGTTGAATAGATTATAGTTAGACCTAACTGAAAAAATTTAAGTACTAATAATTTAATTTGTTTTTGTTTGTGCTATTGATTGTAATTAATTTATTTGTTCTTATTTTATTATTTACTATTTACTTGTCTTTTTTAGTTAAAATAAATTCAATTCTGAGTGCAGGTGATTCTTGGGTGGGGAGGGGGCATGGTCCATGGGAAATAGTCCTGCCACCACAGCTGGAAAATATCCTAGAGGAAACACTGCATACATTTAATAAAATTAGAAAAATGCATTTACAAAGGTAAAAAGAAAATGCCCCTGTAAATCACTTTGAGTCAAATGTCACCTTGTATTAAGAAGGCAAATTTTTTTATCAGAATTGTTTTATTATTGATTAGAAGGTGCTCCTAAATTAGAAGGACAAGCGCTCCTAATTACAAGAAGAAAAACACGGCTCTTAAACTGGGTGTGTGACAGGTATGGCTGTGGAATGGGTTTTGGCCAAGGAAAAATTTTCAGTCAGAAGATTTTTTTTTTGCTTTAATCCATGTGTTCACTGTGGAAAATACAAGTAACATTAATGAGGAGAACCTTGTTGCTTTAAATTGATCGGCAAAGGAAGACCAACAACAGACCTTGATTTGGTGAAGAAAGCCAAAGCTTTTGAAAGCATTTCAACCCCAGCTAAAACAAGTTTCTGTGACAGTCAGCATTTAAACGACCTTGATCAACAATGAACTGGAGCAGCATTGGTCTGTCAGGGTATCTGCAGGATCTTTAACCTCAAATTTAAGACCTGTACAAATAAAATTAATACCATATGAGCAGGGTAGGGCAATGTCCATGGTAACATAAAACTGTTTTAATTTAAACAATTATTTTCAATCAATTATTATATTAATTAAACAACAAATATTTTACTATCTTGTTTAGATTTTTAGAAGGCACATTATTTTCTTGGTGATCCACCGGTTGTGTGTTTGCAGTGTTAAAACATGACTGGAACGGTCTGCGTCGCTCACAAACACTGAAAGAGTTTGATTTTAATCATCCACTATGTAGCAGTGCGTTACTGGTTATTTTATTTGCTCACCAAAGCCCTTTAAATGAACAAATGCAGACAGCAGCAGTAACTCTGTGTCAGCGGGTCAAATGTTTCATTGTTTATTTTATTTTTTTCCATAAGCTGGTCTTTTGATTCAATAAAATATTAACATACCTCAACACAAATAGCAGTAAAATGCTAGTATAGGGGCAATTCCATGCAAAAGTCATTCTTACCGTGAAAAAATAAAGTTTTTACCAAAAGAATAAAATCCTGTTTAACTTGTGCATTTAGATCTGTATTTTACAGCATTAACGTGCTTTAATAGAAATTTGAAGTAAATCGTATGTTTATCCACCACATATGAGGGGTGCACCTATAGTAAAATTATACTTTCATTCGACTGTATTTCGTGAGCCATCAAAGACTGCTCATTTTTTAATTTATCTCAACAGTAAGTATTTTGTAGAAAGATGGAGGCCTGTCTGAAAAGTAAAACTCACTTTGTCTGATTCTTGGCTTTATAAGGGCTAGATTTATGAGGTCAGGACGCTTCAGTGCTGTGTCACGTCCATAACATTTTATGGATTAAGTTTATATCATATAATAATTATTAATGCAATTAACTTGAAACTTTCTGCACAAAGCTAACTTATGGCCATGCTAATTATGATCAACAACTCATCTCTATTCTTTGCTCTTATCAACCATATAATGCGTTACGGACGCTTCATATTAAATCATAAGCACACTGGCATGTTTACCTCGTTGCTGATCGCTGATAGCCTACAGTGTAGGTCTATACTTGTAACGTTTGTTTTTGGTTTTGGTTCAGGTTCTTGTTTTCATGTCTTTTATTTTGAAGTTTAGTTATGGTTCCTGTTTGTGTCATGCTTCCTTTGCCCTCATGTCTCCTTGCTGTTGGTTCCCTTGTTCAATGTGTCATGTTCTGATTGGTTGTCTTAGTCATGTGTCTTGTTTCCTCATTGGTTGGTTCTTGTCATGTGACCCTTAGTGTTTGCTATAAGTAGCCATGTCCTTGCCTTTGTTTCTTGTCGTGTATTAATGTTGTAACCTGCTGTCGGTGAGTCTAGTCTGTTCATGCCATGCCAAGTCTGTTCCATGTCAAGCCTGTTCATGTTAAGTCAAATCTCTTTCAAGTCAAGTTTTCGTCTGTTTGGATTATGTTTGGATTTTGGATTTCACATTGTAAATAAACTGCACTTGGGTTCATAACTACGCTTCCTTTTTTTTTTTTTTTTTTTTTTAAATTTATTTGAAAAGGGACCATGTACAATTTTAACATAAATGTTTCCATTTCATGCATTGTACCAGATTTAGCCAATGGCTAGTTTTCATCCGCA
>JAFVLL020039363.1:0-18061 GCA_021397915.2 Tor tambroides | reverse complement strand
TTATTACTGTCAGCCGATATAAATAATTGTAATTAATCATAATTAATTGTAATTATTTATATACAATTCCCTTTTAAGCAAATTTGCTACAGTTGTCTTGGATGTTGCACACTGGTGGTGGTTGAGGAGAGACCCCCCCCCCACATGACTGTAAAGCGCTTTGGGTGTAAAGCAATATACAATAAAATGGATCATTCATTCATTCATTCATTCATTCATTCTTGGAGTAGCAATGGCATTCTGTGCATACTGTTCATTAAAATAAATGTTGCTGCACTTTATGAAATATGTGTATCATAAAGAAATGATAAGTTTGAACATACCTCCCTCATCTCCTTGATCTTGGAGCCTCCTTTCCCAATTAGAGAGCCACATTGACTGGCCGGCACCACCAAACGCAAAGTCACTGGAGGCTTACTAGTAGCCTGGCTATTGCTCATAGAGTTAATGATATCCTGTGTAGAACCAAAACATCAATTACTATTACCGTTACAGTTCTTATTGGTTTCTTTTGGGGTTTTAGTAACATAGGAAAAATGTCTTATACTTCTTCAAACTTGTATGCGATCATGGCGAAGGCCTTGAATATGGCATCTGTGGGTCCTGTGATGGTAACTATCCTCTCTGGGCAATTCCCCTCTGAAATATTTATGCGTGCATTACTCTGTAGAAACAGTTTGTGTTGTTTGTTATTAACCATGTTACACTTATCACAGCAACTAAAATGAACTGAAATGTTACTTACATCCTCACGCATCTTCTTCACAGTTTCCCCTTTCTGAAAAGAATAATTACATTTTTGATAAAACACTGATGTTAATGATTGTACAGTTTACATTTCCACTAAATACATGTTAAAAATCCATACAGTACATTCATTAAAAAAAGTCTGTTACAACTCAGGTATTTGTAAGTATTGTCTTGGTGGCTGAATGTGTCTTTTTACCTTGCCTATAATGCTGCCAACCTCCTGCAAGATAAAAAAGATAATGTGTTTATTATAATAAAGTTTCAAATTACTAAACAATTTTCGAAAAAACATTTCAAATGACTAAATCAAATTATTCTGCAGTCTATCTAACACATGGGTGCATAACACATATAAATATGTAAAACCAAGTACCATTAAAAACATTTATGTGATTGGAAAGATCCTATGAGATTACTGTTAGATCTATTTCCTTTTAAGGAGAGACATTTTTGTCCTCTTACAAAATATAGTACTATGTCCACAATCTGTTCTTTATCACTGGTAGAATTATTACCATGGTGCAGTAAATTATATATGTGGAAATTTTAGATTAGAGGCATGTTGTTCTTTTACCTTGCCGTGCATGAGGAGTCTGATAGTCAAAGTGACATTGAGCCCTCCTTCAGACTGAACTTTGTTGGGCTCCATGGTGAGGATTTAGGGCTGGGTGAATTAGTTAGGAACTCACAGGAGCAGTTAAGGAATGCAGGGGCCAGTGGTCACCACACAGTCACCTAGAAATTTGAAAGAAGCAAACAAAAAAAAACCTTTTCAAAAAACATATTCATTTTTTTTTTATTAGATTAAAATGTATTATTACACTGTAAAACCCAGCAAGTTAGGATAAATGATTTCATTTTCAAGAACTGATTACCTCAATCCATTTAAGTTTTAAAAACCAATAGTAATGTGTACTGTTGACTTATTTCATATGAGCTCACTGAAAAAGATTATTTCTTAAAGGGGGTATCGGATGCAAAATTCACTTTTACATGGTGTCTGCATATGTCTTAGCAGTGTGTGAACACAAATCACCCCTCAATGATTAAAATCCATTCACTCCTTTTTTAATCCCCAAAAACCTTAACAGTCTTGATTATCAAGTTGTTTTGATTTTCTGAGCAGTATGACATCATACTGCTCAGGCCCCGCCCACAACCGCTGACGGACTGTCCCGTATTAGTATATTTCCACCTTCAGCCAGTTGTACGCTGTCCACCATCAAGCAGCTGCAGCAACAATGTCTTGGAAGCAACGCAGGTGTTTTGTAATTGGATCTAAAAGTGAACATTATAGTTTTCATTTTCTCTTGACATGAGAGCCACTGAGGATGCAGTGAATTAGTTTTGTTTGTGAAGGTAATGCGCCACCAAATACACAAAAAACAGGAGAGGGGTGGGGCGAGCAGTATTCATTGTCATTTAAAGAGACTGCAGAGCTGTTTTTGACAAGGTAAAAAGGGTGTTGTTTTAATGGTCATTGAGGAATTTTAACCAAAGAATTTTGCAGACATTTCATTAAGACCCTAAAGCAGGGATAGGCAATTTCGGTCCTGGAGGGCCAGTGTCCTGCAGAGTTTAGCTCCAACCCTAATCAAACACACCTGAAGAAGCTAATCAATGTCTTCAAGATCACTAGAAAGTTACAGGCAGGTGTGTTTGATTAGGGTTGGAGCTAAACGCTGCAGGACACCGGCCCTCCAGGACCGAAATTGCCTATCCCTGCCCTAAAGAATCATACCAATTTGTGGAAAATGGGCATACGATGTAGTAAATATGACTTCTTGATTTCACATGTCAAAATCAGAGAAACAAAGGTTGCAAAGTTCAAGTTTTGGTTATTTAGCATCAGCGATTATAATACCTTAAAAACAAGCAAGTATCTATTTACTAAATCAGTTAGTAAAATAAATATAATTAATGAAGTAAATTTATTTAGATTATAGTATACTGATTTTGTGATGAAGTAAATACTACAGAAAAACAAATGTAATTTCTACATTTAAATAATTTAGTTCAGGCAAGAATTTAAAAAAGGAGTAAATTCTATATTAGTACTCAATTTAAGCTTATAGAAACTAAAGTTTGAACTTATAAGTATATTTTACTTGGAATTGTTTGTTATGTTTACAAGGATTCTTTAAGTAAATATCAATAAGGTTACATTTTTCACTGTTTTTGAAGTGTATTTAAACTGTTTTATGGAAGCTTTTGTTGTCAGGTTTAGTAACTTGCTGTTTTGTGACATCTGGAGTTCATTTTCTACTCAAAATGACCCATTCATACTCAAACACTGTCCACTGATTGTTACCATCATTGTGTATCGTGTACCAAGTATTGAGGTCTCTGTGTTTATTTGGGTAATAACTCTATTGAGTAGACATATTACCTTAGATCACAAGCTGTCTACTTGCTTACTTACGTTTGTATAGCATGAATTTTTTTCAGTGCTATATTGTTTGAGTAAAGTTTATAAACCGTGACTGTGTGAAATTTACTTGAGTATTTTGGAGTTAACATAAAATAATGAAGTAGAAATTACTCATCAAACTCTAACTGGCCATGTTAAATTTGCTTATTTCCTTTGCTAATTTTAAATAACTTGGTTAAGTAGATTTGACTTAATTCCATACTTAAATTTTACTTAAATATGTGTCCAAAACCTTTTTTTTTATAAATTTTAATTGTAGATGCTTTGCCAGTGACCATGTATCGTGCAAGGCTCTTAAAATACAGGATAGTCGCTAATTACAGGATTGTGTGTATTACAGTAATGTCACAGCTCAGGTGACTGGTTCAAATAAACAAGTAATACATATTTATAAAATAAAAATGCTGTCTTATTACAAATAAAAGAGAATAGACTGTTAAAACAAACAAATTTCAGTTTTAGTTTTCAAACAAATTTCTGAAGTTAATGTACAATAAATTGCATGTCCAAAAATGTTTAGAATGTTGCTCTGCCCATCTCAGACCAGCAGGCAGAGGTAGTGGGGGACAGAGAGAGATGGATGAGGTCTACAGCCAGATGTCCTCCAATCTCCCACAGGACACCAGATTACATAAAGACTTTAATCCAGATTAACAACATCCAGGGGTTGGTGTCTAGTCTTAACAGCAAAAATAATCTACAGAAATCCACTACAATCAGTGCCAGGCCTAGAAGACTAGAAACTGGTGGCAAATAAATAAACCTCCTGGGTTATGTAAAAGAAGAGGTTGAAAGATATATGTCATAGTAGAAGCAGTTGCACATCTTGATGTATTCAATTCTTAAAAGCAAAAGAAATTTATGATGAATTCAAATCTTAAAAGCTCAAGAGCATGTTGACCAGGAGATGCATTTTTGAAGAAGAGAAAAATGTTAACAGTGGGATGAGCCATTAATCATGAGGGAGGATTATACACTACACCCTTTCATAAGGGCCAATCAAGCTGAAACAGATGGCATTATTTTGCGCCAAGGGGATCATAGATGAATCAGGTCTGATTCTGAAATACTTTTGCATCCATTATGCCTCAGAGGAAAGGACCTACTAAAGAGAGCATGGACAGGAGCTTTGTTTTTGCATCGTTATGTCTAATTAGAGTTTCACTTCTGTCTGATATGATGAGGTTATGTAGAAAAAAAATGGCCACATATGGCACACTTTGAGGCATGTTTGCTTCAAATTAGCAAACTCATTCTCTTTTTCAAACTCATCTTTTCATCGCTTCTACACATGAACACACAAACACACACTGATACAAAAGTCCATGCATTAATAAACAGATGTTTAAACAATGCTGAGTCCAGGTTTCTTGTTTTCTTTTATTAATAGTTAGTTATAAGCAGATCTCACTGACTGAATCACATGCACAAACAAAATCCCTGCACCAATGCAATGATTTTTCAAATAAGTCTCCTAATTTGCTGCTTTGAATCAGGAATATTCTGTTTTCATGCCCATAACCATTTGATTTATGACCTAGCTTGCACGTAGAGAATTCATGGCGGAAAAATTTCATTGCTTATTGCTTCCTATTGCTACTCCAGGACAAAGTTGTCTGTAACTGCTGTTCTAGGGTAAGTTTCATAAAGCCAAAGATTTGTGAAATGCAAAAGCTAACTCTACATCAGTGATTGCAGACAGCTGCTATTATGCATCACTTGCTGTGTTTATAGTTATGTGCAGAGAAAACAGATTCATTCATAAAAATTAATATATATTTTAGATTTAAATGCTCATTAAAATAAATATATATATATATATATATATATATATATATATATATATATATATATTTTTTTTTTTTTGTTAATAAAGGCAGTGTAAAATGCATTTAGTACATTGTGATATTACAAATGAATTAAGAAGTGAACATCTTTATTTATTTATTTTTACATTTACATTAAGTCAGGAAACCATCATTAGAAATACCTTTCTCTATAAAGTATTTTTTCTGTATATTCTTGGCCATATAGTTTGTTTTTCCTGGCACATTTACACCCAACCCAAAAGGTCATTTGGAAAGATCGGGCATGATTTACCCATTCTTATTTAATTTTTACATGGTTCTACATCCTTTGTTATGTTAACACAGCAAGATCATGCCATGTATGATCTATTTTTTAAATACTATTGCACAATTTATTAAGTAATGACATTATATCACTGAATATAGAATAATTATTTGTTAAAAATTCCTCTATGTAGTCTACTCTAGCTACTGTTGTACTTACAGTATACTGGTGGTACAATACACATTACCTGAGGTACTGTGGTCTACACATTATGTACAGAGTGCAACTATTAGAACACCCCCACTAATTTCAGAAGCACCGTCAGTGATTCTGGCCTGTGTGCAGCATTGTAAGAGCAGCATTGCTCATGACATCTGATTGGGAAAGTGGGTCAAGCATTCTACTAAAGAGCTTCTGGCCTCTTCCTCTGTAGCGGCTATCAAATTAAGCACGCTTTGTGCATGGCTGAGCAATGCTCAGAAAAAGCTCCCCCCGTTTCCATTGCGCATCTCTGCATGGCACTCAATGTAGAAATATGTATTGTTAGAAGAGGGTCTTCCCTCTCTGCACCGCGACTGAGGTTTTAGCTCCAATAAAGAATGACGTCTCTTATTTAAACCTGCTGAGGCATGAACTGCATTACATGCAGAAAGGAGACATTAACAATGAATCCATTAAAGAGAGACCACTTTATTTGTATTATATACATGTCCATTTTTATTTGTTTTTAGTGACTTGCTGACTTGCAACACATATGAAGGGGAATAATTTTTTTTTTTGGTATTTATTGTCTCATAATATCATTATTTTTATTATTGTCCTATACTATCATAATATTGTCCTGTCTACCGGGGTAACAAATATTATTTTTAGTATGCTTAACTTCATAGGAATAAACAAGAGTTTATCGTGGTTGAACCAAGAACATTCAGAAAGGTGGTTTAAAGTTAATAAACCCACTCATTAGTTTGAATTTCAAGAAGCTTCCCAAGAAAGCAAAATAATTTTCTCAAACTTGTGATTCAGCCAAGAAATAGAAAACATAGCTAACATTTATCTTCAATGATAGCGATTCTAATTCCACTATGTCACTGTCTCTGTAAAGCATTCTCCCAGTTTGATCGTTTCTAACAGTGTAAAATAATGGAAATTATTACGAATTTTGCAGTGGTCAACCTGACCATTCTAGCCATTGTCAAACAAATATTGCAGAGGACGTTCTGGTATAAGACATCAACTGTTATCGGATCAAAGAAAAGTTACACGTGTCATTTTCATGCAAATACATGGCAAACTGATATACCCTGTGCTGCAAATGTCATTGACTCCTTTTAGCTTGAACATATTTAGCTGATTTTTTTAATGTAAATGTTGATTATTCATGGATGGCCAAAATTACTTTAAAATTTAAATCCCCTAAAGAACCACATATCCTGAATCACTCTAGTAAACCCAAGAGCATGAATTGATATTGCTATTTTATGATGATGATAATCAGGATAATGACTGTACAGATATTTTCAGTTCTGATCAAAGTCAGCGCAGCGCGGTGCCACCTCAACTATCTGTCACATACAAAGACGGTGCAGATATCCATAGACAAGTCTCGTGGTAATTGCCCAATAATTAAATTATCTACATAGGGTTTGTTAAATGTACAAATTGTTGTGCAGACAGCAGTGAGGAAGAAATAAAGGACACCTAATTGACCAATTTTCCCAAGAGATAGCCACACTTTCCTCGAACACATATTGTTCTTTTGTATTTGTTTAATTAGGTGTAGTGGCTCATTTAGGAATGGCTTTGAGAATCAAATCCAACCATTTCCGAACAATGTCCAGTAAGGTTTTTAACAATAGTTGTAGCGATTCATGAATTAATGATATGTCTGACCTGCGGTCGGCCTAGAAAACAAAACTAGTTTCAAAGCAGATATGTTAAAGCTATTGCAGATCAACATCTAGACCAACATTTTTAATGCTATTTATAGTATGATAAGCCAAAATTGTGTATTACGTCAAAATGTATATTTTTGTTTTCAATCAAAAGTAATACAGATATACATTAAGAAAAAAAAATCATAGTATTTATGTTACATATTATCCATATCCTTTCAAATTTTAAATGCATATAATAATGGATATTCAGAACAAAACAACCTTCTGAAACATCCTCAGAAAACAATAAAAAATAGAAGCTTGAAAAGAGGCTTTACCTTTGGTGCTACTGGAAACAGATGGCCACCACTTTCGACGTTTGCGAAAAGATGAATAAAAACAGGACGACAGGCAAAGGGAAAATTATTTTACCCTATCTTCTCGGTTAACTCAGATTGAAAGGTGGCATCCAATTGGCTAGAAGATGGAGTCATGTGAACACAATGTCACAACACGTGACTTTCTCACGAAACAGAATGATGGCAAAAACGCAATTGGACTGAAGTGATTTTGGGGTTCGGTTTTGATCTTCGGACAGTGTTGTGAAATGCTGAAAGCAGGTCAGGAGACCATGGGCGCAGGGGCACAGGGGTTTCCCCTCCTGTGAGATATCCGAATCTGTCCAATGAAACACCCTGGCGATTCAGCAAAAACAATTGGATGGTGCTCATCTGTGTCATCCGTGTTCTTTACCCTGAGGGTGTCCCGGTTATGATGATAGATATTTACTCCTAACAAATCTCCTAATCACCCCCTGCCCCACATCACCAAACAAAGCAGTGTTTCAAAACAAAGATATAAGTATAATAGGTACCAACTTCATGGCAACAAGGACCACTTCCCTGATTGAAATTGATAGGGTATTTACATCTATACATTCTAGAGCACACAGGCATGAATTATGGCGTTGCACTGTCCATTAATGCTATGTTGTTGTACCAATGTACTCTACTACACTTTCAATTATACACTCAAGCCAGCCCAGAATTACAATGAGCTTTAGCATTCTCCTCCATGGATTAAGTGACCCAGAGCAAATCCATGGCAATGTTAGGACAGTTGTGGAGGGATTAAGCTCCAGTCCTTATGACTGAAGCGCTCCGTTCAGACAGTCACTGTACAAATATTCTCCATTCTTGTACTTATACATAAAACCCCCCACAAATAATGTGTTTTGTTTCCTATTTCATTCTAATTGCTCCCAAACCAAGTGACTGTAGTTTATTCCTTAACTTCTTTCTTAAAAACACCAACACTAGCTTTATTAAATAGAAAAAACAAGTTTTTTTTCATGTTAGACTTTGAAAAACTTTACAAATTGGTTTGATTGTTGGTTGCGAAGATAATTGAGGGTGATATGCAGCCTGCTGTCTATTCAATGGCCCCTGGGAAGATGACACAAATAAAGCATTAAATTTGCTCCACATTGAAATAGGCAATGCAGTGAAGCTCCAGACTGTTGTGAAGAGAAAAGCTGCCCAATCAAAAGAAATAAAGTTCATGTTCAGGCATCTTTGGTGTTAACTGCCATGCAATAAATTTCCAACCCCCTTCCTCTTCACAGATATTGGATGCTAAGCCTGTACCTGGACTGAATGAGAAGTTGAATGCCCAGCCCTGGGTCAAAATAAGTCTAAAGGTCTTTGCACACTGCCTTCCGAAACTTTCACCCATCATAAAAAAATTCGGATAGGGTTCAATTTTCTGCATTTTTCGCATTCATAGCACACATTTTGACTCAGTGTGCAAGTCAGACATGTTCCTGGATCAACACCTTTTGTTGATTCTGGAACAACATTACTGTCCAAAAACATAGACCTAACCCTATCCTTACCCCTACCCATAATTCATTCCAAAAATCAGAGGGAAATGATAGCTGAATAACAAGGGTGCAGAAGCACCTAACCCTTGTCGACATTTCCTGTAAATTTATCCCTCAGTTCTGATTGGTTGATTGGGATGTTGTTAAGGATCAACAAGGATGTTGATCCAGGAACATGTTGTACTTGGTGAAATCACATTCACTGTGCAGGGTTTCTGTGCATGACGATGATAAATATGAAAAAACACATACGAAAATCTCGGCCTCAGTGTGCAAAGACCTTAATTCTCTCTGCAAATTTAAAAAGGTATCTTTTGAGGTTTAGGATAACTTTATACATTTCAATACCTTATAAAGAGCCCCTGAAAATGATCATGCATTTTGAGGAACAAAATTTTAGTGTGTGCATTTGTTTGATTTGAAGCAGAGGAGATTGGGGATGTATGCAATGATTTTGCTGTAACGTGTGTTCTTAACTCTGAAGCTTTGATATTAATTTCTTATGTTTATCTAGAAATTAAAGTTGTTTGGAAATGTACAACTTACTACAACAACTTTCAAACAACCTTTGCAAACAACACCACTTTCACGTGCCACGCTTCCCCCAACTCAAACATCACAAACACAGCACTTACAGGTCTATAAAAGTGGGTAAAAAATAAATAAATAAAATGAAAATAGGCTAATTTCAATAAAAGGTCCAACATATTAGGAATAGCCTACTTTTAACTTGAAATTTAGCTTACCCCTAGAGTAGAAACTTCACAAATCCGTTGTATCAGTTGAAACCCAAACATTCCATCAAATTCCTCCAGCTTGTAAACACTGCCAATTTTTACCCATGTCTGTCTCTGTATATTTTGGCAAGTTTTCAAATTTTGGCTTGCACTTCTGTAGCGGAATCTGAATTTCTTTTTCCACAACAGCTAACCTATAAACATATCTATGAGCTACACACCTTCTGGCTCAGCCTGCTACAGTAGCCACGCCCCAAACTCTCGCTATTGGCTGGGCGGAGATATGCAAATATATAGGTAGGTAGCATATCTTATCATTGCATTCAGACCAAATGCAATGACTGGTCGAACATTTTATGGTCCTGAGCCTTCCACAGAAGATGTATTTATATACAGGGGTGCACATAAGTGGTCCGCAGGTGCTCATGCACGACCAAAATAAAAAATGCCCTGTGTAAATAATTTCACAGACAGCACATTTGCACCGACATGGTTGACAGCTGTTAATGCACAATTATCATTTTAGATCGACTAACTGTAATACTGTGAAAAATTTCTACTCAAAATGAAAGCATAAATGTAGACTACACGCTTCCATTTTCAAAGCACAATGCAAAACTGTGACATTTCTTTCACTGACGCTCTTCAATCGACAGCGCCCGGAAGCGCGTATACTTACTTGCCGGCTACCCGCCAAAATAAAAGCCTGCTGAGTTTAAGTTTGAAAATAATGAAAATTCATGTTTTAAAAAGAAGTAAATATTAGCATTTTATTTTTAAGTTTACTATAAAATAATTGTATTTGTATTTAATACTCCATTCTTATTTTATTATCACACTTTATTATTTAGTTTATTATTTTATTTAAAAAACCCTAAATAAATAAAATGCAGTAACATTATCACTATTATTAATTTATTTTTTATAGTTATATTTAATGGGTCACACTATGTGTAGTGTCTAGTGTGAGGACCAAACTAAATCTCCAGGTTCTCTTATGAGAACCAGGCTGAAAAACTAATGTGCACCCCTGTTTATATATTTATATTTATGCCACTTTAATTATTGATTGCTATCAGGATGTGAAGAGACTTTCAACCAGTATAACAAAAAATGTTTCTAGAAAAAAGTGCATATGGCTTTAATGTCAAGTACAAAGGGTGCTGTTGTTACAGTCTATCATAGTGCTGGGGTTAGTTGTAACAGTAGGTGGGTTGGGTTGTCGAAAACATAGACAACAGTTTATATTTTTTACACACATTTATTTTGATAATATCCACCAAAACCCTGCTCATTTCATTTTAAGCATTTTAGTACAAACATTTATTCTAAAGCAAACAAGTTGGAAAAAAATGATTTGAACAAATATGTAAAACATGGGCTAACAATGAAAAACAACTTAGTGGATAGTGTGTGTGTGCATGTTAGTCAAACATGCTCAAAATCGTGTCAGTTGTCAGCTTTTATACGGTCTCATTTTCTGCATGATAAGTTTTTGTGGGTCCAGTAGAAGTAAATGGGGAAATAGTGTCAAAACTCTTCCTGCTTGCTCAGACATGATAATTCTAGTTATTTATTTTTATTATGGTGAAGTTTGATTGTTTAATTAAAGTCTGAGAAAGCGTGAAAAAGTAATAATATTTGCATTATGAGGTAACCTCAGGGGGGAAAATGATTTAAAAAATGTATGATACAACACATTCATAAAACAAAATAAGGTTTGATACTTTTCAGGACCAGTATGGAGGTACTAAATTTGATGAATGTGTGACAGGTCAGCATGGTCGCTCTTTATAACAATACCCACCCTGTATTGCCCCCAGCAAGGAGAACAGACTCTATTCAGTCATCGACAGGCCCTGGTAAACATTATTTCAGTGATCTGATGTGCCCAGAGAGGCGTGAAGGACAGAGAAGCATCCTATAGGCAAACTCAATACACAGTACAGGCCACTCTCTAAAGTGGTGTTACAAAATAGTCTGTTGACTACTTGTATATTGTAATTAGCAAAACAAATTTATTTCACTAATGAAAACATACCTCATCCTGATGAATATTGACTTTTGCAGACATATAGTCATGACAATTCATAACCATTGTTTTAAAAGAACAGCTACAGTGATGAGGACAGTGAGTTTGATGGCTGTGAAAGTGAAGAAAAGTGGAAATTCTCAGGTTTGTGAAATGATAAAATAGCAGGGTTTAGACCAGGGTTGATTTTTAAATTATAATAAAATAAAATTTTACCTATTTATTTTAACACTATAGAGCCTACAGTATCATATTTTACATACATATTTTTAAGGCCTCTAAACTATCAACATGATCAAAACTTTGCTAAAAAACAGTCTAAATGCCTACTACATGCCTTCTATTGTCTGACTGATAGTTTATCATTTTTAGCAAGTAAAAGACCTTTTAGTATAATTCTAAAATGCATTTTTGTGGCAAAATCTTCACTGATTTTAAAAAAAGTAAACATAAGAATAACTTTTAAATAGTAATATTTCAAGATGAACAATTACTGCCCTAGTGAAAAATAAATATACTAAAATGTATTTGAAAAACATTTCATTTTAATGCTAAGTGTAGTACAAATATGTTTACATATTTATGTACTTAGTAAAAATACCCTGCAATTGTACTTTTAGCATACTAAACTGGTATACTTAAAGTCTGCTAAATTGGAACAACTAATTTTGTACTTAATGCACTTCAGTTGTGCGGAAGTAGTGCTGAAGTCCAACTAAAGATATACTTGAGTATATTTGATTGCGCTAAAGGGGAACTATTCCAAGTATACTTCAGGTACAATTTAAATATCTTGCATTTAAAGACCGATATTATTGAAAGATAATACAATCCTCATTAATAGTGATATTAAAACACATTTTAGGCTTAATATTAAGAAATGTACATTGTGCACAAGTACTCCAAATAAACTTTAATTATATATATATATAATTATATTTCTCAGTCTTGAGTGATATGTCAATAAATATGTTAATAGATTTGAACTAAACTTATGTATGAAATAAATGTATTTTTAAATATACTGTATTACTTTTTTACTAGGGTGGACTAAGGCAAATTATATGTCAAAATTTTTTTTTATATTATATGTCAGGCTTAAATTTTTCTAAAGATGATCATGATAAATAGTTTTTACACTTTTCAGTAACAAAATATGTGCATTAGAGGACTTTATGCACCAGTGCACTAACTTTAAAGAATCATTTGTCCATCTCAACAGCTAGGCTGAAATGCCTTTATTCTCAGATGAACAAAAGGCAACAGCTTGGGTCTGTCTCTCACATAAAGCTTTTGCACTCCTGACCTGGACCATAATGCATAAGCACATTAGAAGACGATCATGTGATAAATAATTTCCTTGGAGTGATTTATATTTTAGTTTTGAATTCATGTCAGCCACTGGCTTTCGGAAATAGTTAATTAGACTTGGGAGCTGTGAAAGGTAAAAAATAGTTTGGTGTTGATGCAATTACAAAGCAGAGGTGTAGAATGTACAGGGAAATTGTTATGTGTCGCCTGAATGAACGATCTGTTACTGCGTCAACATCTCACTTCCTTACTAAACTTTAACCTGGCCCACAAAACAGGTTCCACAGAGTGCATGGTGCTTCACAAGTTGCTACAACGAAAACTGAGACACTGTTTGACCGTGTTTAAGAAGATCCCCTAGTGGCGGTCAGATAGGCTATATTTATCTTATGCACCCTGGAATGCCCTCTGTTGCTTGATTATGACAAGGACTAGACATACAACTTTCTTTTTTTTATTGCTTGAAAGAGAACATCCAAAATACCAAGTAAACAACAAGAAAAAATCTTAATGCAAATCCAAAAAGTCCAAATAGCAGCATAACAAAACATACAAACATAAACAAAATAAACATAATTAGAAAATGAAGAGAGAAAAATAAATACAAAAATAAATAATACAGAAATAAAATACAATACAAGGGGCTTAATTATCAAAAAAATACCTTCAAAAGATTACATAGTTTAAGGGCTTTTTTATGACGCATAAGTTTTAAAGATCTGAAGAAGACCATTAAATCTTTCTGGGAAAGACTAGACATACAACTTGCATGCAATGCTTGGAGCGCTCATTATAACAAGGACTAGACACACAGCTTCTTGCATACAATGCTTGGAGCGCCCTCCTTTGGCAAAGCACTATAGTACATTACACTAGCTACAGAATAATGTTCACATTTTTAGCATTCTGTATTCTTTGTATCTTTCAGGTGCAAGCCTAGAGTGATGGGTTCTCGAAGAAAAGGGTTCTCTCTCTCCAGTGCTTATCATAGACCCGCTGGAATGCATGTGTTACGTGTGGCTGATCGGACAAAAAACACAGCAGCAGCTTCATGTTTTGATGTATAACTGTATAGAATTCATGTTGCAGATTTCCAATAAGAAATTGTCAAAAACACACATGGCAAATTTGTCTTTCGGACTGGCCTATACAATTTAACACCATGATTGAACAGCTCTATTTTCACTCATTATTGACAAAAATACAGATATTATATATAGCGTGGGCTTCAGGATTAATGCTGCCTTCACGTGCTGTCGGAATTATCGTAAATACGAGCTTTCTAGGCCCGCCTAGAAAACTCGTATTTACGATGAAGCAGGGCTGCCAACTTTTGAGTTCAGCTTGGAGTGAGAATTCCTACAGCAGTCCCTCTAGGGGTGTCCGGGGGAAGAAAATGTTGTACATTTTAAAGTTAAATTCATCTATCTGGTGCACTTTGAGAGTTGAAAATTAAGAGCTCCAACACAGGTTCAGTGTGCAAACTAAACAAAGAAAAAAAAAAAAAAAACTGGTGAATTGACATGTTCTTGAGGTTTAAAGGGGACTCAATCCTCTTTTTAGTTGTGATGTAGTGTCTCAGTCTAAATTACACTCACACAGGAGAATTTAAAAGCCAAACAAATTATATAATGATAATAATAATAATAATTTTATATTATTATTCCTATGACAGTAATATTGGAAAACAATTCTGTAAAATAAATTAAAATGAGTATTTCACAGGTATATTATTTCTACAATAGGGAAATTACAATACTTTTGTCCTAATTTCTACACTTGCAAGCAGGGCCTAAAAATATTTATTTCCTGGCCATGAAACTGTTTTTGCAGTTGCTGCTGCTACAACAACTAAACATATTTAATAATAATAATTAAAAAAATGAAAATTAGAACAAAGCACTGCATTTTAATCATGATACAAACAAAGATGCTACACGTGTAGCATGAGCAGTTTTTTATTTAAATTTGTTTTTATCATCAACATTTGAAGCAAAAACAGAATGGTCTGACTTCAGCATTGTGAAATAATGCTAAAACCTGCATAAAACAAAAACAGCAGGCAGGCTGAATTTCACTCTCTGACTGCAGGTGGCGTTAATGGAACAGCAGTGATAAGAGAGAAAATGTCATCGAAACTTCTCTGAAGTCAGTTCCCTTCAGAAATACATTCAAATAAACCTCCACCCCAATATTTAATTTTTTTCTTCAAATAAACAGTGAGCTTGCTCTACCCGTACACTATTGTCTTTATGTGCATCTATTAAATTTAGTCATTGCTTGCAAGAGATAAACCTGTCCTTGAGCTTTTTTTGGCGGAAACTGCAGTTGAGCTTTTATTTTGACGGAAAACTCCAGCTTCTTTGAAAACAGGTTTACAAACGCGTCTTTTTATAAATAAATGTACAGTGAAAGAATTGCAAGATTTACTAGTCATTAGCTACTTTTATAAATAATTGCAACCGCATTTTAAAAATATTTTGACATGAAAATTAAAGTATTTCTCTATTAATCTATGAGTCTGCATTGCTTGAACATCTGTTCGGAGAAATAATATTTTTCTCCCTTTCGAAAACGAATCCTTCATTCATGAGGGATTTATATGTCACTCCCGAAACTTTGCTGCTTGTACAGGGTATATGGCCGTTAGCAGGACGCAAAACGTTCCTTTGTAATCAATGAACCTATTTAGGATTCGCAAGTGTGCAGGAAAAAAATCCGACGTTTAGAGGTGAGTGAATTCAGACTAACTTGAACGCAATGACCAATCACAGGTGTTCAAGAAATCAACAGATATGTCTGTGATTGAGTGGTTACATTGCTCTGCGCTACGAAAACACGTTGTAAATAGAATCTTTTAGCGCTTTAGCGCTTTTAGACACTGAACATCGGCTCAGTCAGTCAGCTGGCTCGAGGTTGATTCGTTTTGAGCGAATCATTTAGACCGGTTTTGTGAAATGTGCCATAAGTGTTCATTAAAAAGATTCTTTTCAAAAGAACGATTAGTTCATCAACTTCAGATAAACATCCGGTGCGCATGCACAGACCATGAGTCATCGGGCGCGCGTAACTGCAGGCATGTGTGTGTCTCGCGGATTTTACGCTGAACTGCTTTCATTGACATATCTGGTTTGGTCATCCCACACCGACGGGTTAAAGTCTTGTCGCTTAAATAACTTGCACTATAATATTTTAAGTAATTTAGCATAGATTATTAGCTCACCGCCAGCCTCATCAAGAAAGGATTACATTTGACCACAGGAAAGCAACAGGCAAGTTGAACTCGAAACAACTTGATCCGTACTTGAATATTGGTGGGATTATGTGCAAACAACATTAAGAGACTGCGAGACATTAGTATCTATGAACAAGCAGACCTTAGTCATGAGATGTGTGTAAGAGCTGACACTGCACTGTTAGATGTTTGAGTTGTGGATACATACAGAACATTCACAGTAAGTTCACATGCATTAGATACAAGAGCAGGTGTTTGGGAACTCCTTTGACTGACACGTTGCTAAAGTGTTCTGGTAGAGATGTCAGTTTGTTATATTGTTAAAAGTGTAGCTATTTATAAATATTTAGTATAAGGCTCAAGAACAAGAAAATTTATTATATAATATATAACTCAGCTCATTAGAGTACATATTTGCCATATAACAATTGGATTTACTTTGTGCTTCTTTACAGAATCACTATGTGCAGTCCAGTAAGGTAGTATTTTTTAATCATTGACGGTGTGGAAGCTGGACAAAGGTGAATGCTTGCACACAGAAAATGTCATCTTGTAGCTGTTTAACACACATTGCTGTATGATTATGAAAGTGTGCTCTCAGCACCCAGTAATAGTTAACGCGACACATGCCTTAGGATTTACTGGCTTGTGCAATCGCTTGGTTGTTACCGGTCTGTGAACACTACTAAGCCTTCAGCTATTAACTTTGAGGATCAACGTACCTTTTTGTATTTTATACATCATTACATAATTCAGCTTTACAGCATCATTATTGCTGTAACATGGTGGAAGTGAGTACATGCAGTGAAAGGTCTGAGGATGTTAAGGAGGACATGCAGACTGATGGCAATGGACACACTGTGGAAAATGTGGCTCCAGAGCCAATTATCCATGAAACCAAGGAAGATCCGGAAACCCAAACACAGAAGACCAGAACCTGGATATGGTCCGTTGTTTATCTTTGTTTCTATGGCTTCATGGTGCAGCTGAAGCCTGGAGAGCCGTTTATCACACCATACCTGCTCAGTACAGAGAAGAACTTCACTAGTGAACAGGTGTGGTACTATTGTACTTTTATTCTAATCTTTTTCTAAGTTTGTGAGAGGAAAAAAAAAATACACATTTAAAATATAAAATGGTGTGATTGTGTTCATTAAATCTTGATAAATTATACAACAAAGTTTTAAAAAATGTTGTAAACATTAAAACGTGAGCAGGGCCGGCGCAAGCTTAACTGCCGCTCTAGGCAAAACCCTGCCGTGCCGCCCCAACTTCACTCTCATAATTAAATTTGATTTTAAAGATGCATGAAAGACTGGAGAATTTGTTTATTGATACAACTGCATTAAAATAAAAGCAGACACGGGCATGGTTTCTGATGATTAATTTTTTACCCCTACTGCAATGTAAAAAAATAAAAAAATTAAATAAAAAAATAATAATAAAATAATAATAAATAAATAACTAGTATAGCTGCAAACGCAAATTAAGTGTAGGCTACATGCCTGAAGTGGCCATGGGAAGATTTGAGAATTCCCGGTGAGCAGCGCAAAACAGCTGGTGTGCACAGCTATTAGTCAGGGCTTAATCTGAACAAACCCGGTCCGGATCCAGCACCTCCGAATTCCGATCATCTCAGCGGATCCCCTTCCTCCAATGAAAGACGTTCGTGTCAGGGTTATTATAGTTTTGCATTTTTAAATTCGTTTTTATTTTAATATTGCTTTCAATTT